>SZWC01002040.1:134488-183536 GCA_023375785.1 Penium margaritaceum | reverse complement strand
AGGGGGGGGGGGAGGGTGGGAGGGGGGTGTCATAATGCGGTCGGAAATATGTCCTCCAGGTCGTCCACGGAACATCCCTCTAGGGGGATGGGAGGGAGTATTCCAGTGAAGACACATACGCGTAGCAAATCAAGAAAAACCAACCTGGTGTCAAAGGGAGAAACCTTCTACTATTCATTGACTAGCAAGTACAAAGAACTGAAACAAGTAGTGGAACGTTGTGGCTCCCATGCACGATGACCAACCAGATTAGGCATGTCCCACTTACCATGACCAAATAATTTTACTATGTGTGGTCAACGCTCACAACCCATAACATGGGTCACGAATTTTCAGAGGGGGAAACAATGGTTTGGGAATACTAGATACCAACTAGCAAGAACAACAACCTTAAGTCAGTAGTAGCACGATGTGGCTACCATGCACAATGACCGACCCAAGCAGGCATGCGTACTGCCTTTGACCACAGAGATCCGCTATGTGTGGTCAACGTTGACAACTCATAAAACGAGTCACGAATGTTCAGAGGGGAAAACAATGGGTTGGGAACACTGAGTATCGACTAGCAAGCACAAGGAGCTGCAATACGTTTTGGCATGGTGTGGATACCATGCACGATGACCAACCAAAGTGGGCATATGTCACTGACCATGACCAAATAATGTCACCATGTGTGGTACACTTTGACAACTCATAACACAAGTCACAAATGGTCAGAGTGGAAAACAATGGTTTCTCAATACTAGTTATCGACTAGAAAGTACAAATACCTTCAATATATAGTGGCACAGTGTGGCTACAGTGCACAGTGACCAACCAAGGTATGCATATGTCACTGACCATGAACAAAGCATTTCACTTCATGTGGTCAGCGTTGACAACTCACAACATGAGTCACTGGTAGTAAGAGGGGTTAACAATGGGATGGGAACACTATCTACCAACGACAAAGCACAAAGACCTTCGATACGTAGTGAAACGACGTGGTAACCATGTACAATGACAAACCTAAGTAGGCATATGTCATTAATCATGACCAAACGGATTTCAGAGTGTGTGGTGAACGTTGAAAACGCAAAACACGAGTCACAAATGGTCAGGGGGGAAACAATTGGTTGGGAACACTAGTTATCAACTAGCAAGTAGAAAGATTTTCAACAAGTAGTGGCACGGTGTGGCTAGCGTGCACAGTGACAAACCAAAGGATGCATATGTCACTGACTATTACCGAAGAAGTCCACTATGTGTGGTCAACATTGACAACTCATAACACGAGTCACAAATGGTGAGAGGAGGAACCAATGGTCTGGGAACATCAGGTATAAACTAGCAAGCACAAGGACCTTCATCAAGTTGTGGCAGGGTGTGGATACCATGCACGATGACCAACTAAAGTAGGCATATGTCACTGACCATGACCAAATAATGTCAATAAGTGTGGTAAACTTTGACAGCTCATAATGCGAGTCACAAATGGTCAGAGTGGAAGACAATGGTTTGCGAATACTAGGTATCGAGTAGCAAGTAGAAATACCTTCAATATGTAGTGGCACAGCGTGGCTATCATGCGCTGTGACCAACCAAAGTATGCATATGTCACTGACCATGACCAACAAACTTCACTTCATGTGGTCAGCGTTAACAACTTCCAACACGACTCACATATAGTCAAAGGGGGATAACAACGGTTTGCGAACACTAGCTATTAACCAGAACGCACAAATGTCTTTAACATGTAGTGACATGGCGTGGTAACCATGTACGGTGACAAACCAAAGTAGGCATATGTCACTAACCATGACCAAACGAATTTCACAGTGTGTGGTCAATATTGATAACTCATAACACGAGTCACAAATGGTGAGAGGGGGAAACAATGGATTGGCAACACTAGTTGTCAACCAAATTACGAAGATTTACAACAAGAAGTGGCACGGTTTGGCTAGCGTGCACAGTGACCAACCAAAGGATGAATACGTCACTGACTATGACCGAAGAATTCCAGTATGCGTGGTCAACATTGACAACTCATAACACGAGTCACAAATGGTCAGAGGGAGAGACAACGGTTTGGGAACCCTATGCATGGACTAGAAAGGACAAATAACTTCAATACGCAGTAGCACGGTGTGGCTACGATGCACACCAAACAACCAAACTAGGCATATGTCACTGACCATGACCAAAGAATTTCAATATGGGTGGTCAACGTTCACCAAACAAACACGAGTCACAAATGGTCAGAGGGGAAAACAATGGTTTGGGAATATCAGTTTTCAACTAGGAAGTACAACGCCCTTCAATCAGTAGTAGCACGGTGTGGCTACCATGCACAATGACCGACCAAAGTAGGCATATGTACTGCCTTTGACCAAATAAATCCACTGTGTGTGGTCAACGTTGACAACTCGTAATACGAGTCACAAATGGTCAGAGGGGGAAACAATGGGTTGGGAACACCAAGTATAAAAACTGAAGCACAAAGAGCTTCAATTTGTTGTGGCACAGTGTGGATACCATGCACGATGACCAACCAAAGTAGGCATATGTCACTGACCATGACAAGATAATGGCACTAAGTGTGGTAAACCTCGACAACTCATAACACGAGTCACAATTGGTCAGGGTGGAATACAATTGTTTCTAAGTACTAGTTATCAGCTAGCAAGTACAAATACCTTCAATATGTAGTGGCACAGTGTGGCTACAATGCACAGTGACCAACCAAAGCATGCATATGTCACTGACCATGAACAAAGAATTTCACTTAATGTCGTCAACATTTACAACTCACAACACGGGTCACAGATAGTCAGAGGGGGCTAACAATGGTTTGGGAACACTAGCTGTCAACAAGAAAGCACAAAGATCTTTGATTCGTAATGACACAGCGTGGTAACCATGTACAGTAACAAACCAAAACCGGCATGTGTCACAAACAATGACCAAACGGATTTCACAGTGTGTCGTCAACGTTGAAAACTCATAACTCGAGTCACAACTGGTCAGTGGGGGACACCATGGGTTGGGAAAACTAGTTATCAACTAGCAAGAAGAAAGATTTTCAACAAGAAGTGGCACGGCGTGGCGAGCGTACACAGTGACCAACCAAAGGACGCATATGTCACTGACTATGACCGACGAAGTCCACTATGTGTGTTCAACATTGACAACTCACATCACGAATCACAAATGGTCAGAGGGAGAGACAATGGTTTGGGAACCATATGTATCCTCTAGAGAGGACAAGGAACTTCAGTAGCTAGTGGCACAGTTTGGCTAATATGCACACCAAACAACCAAACTAGGCATATGTCACTGACCATGACGAGAGAATTTCAATATGGGTGGTCAACGTTGACCAACCATAACACGAGTCAAAAATGGTCAGGGGAGGAAACAATGCTATGGGAATATCAGTTCTCAACTATCAAGTACAACGACCGTCAGTCAGTAGAAGCACGGTGTGGCTACCATGCACAATGACCGACCAAAGTAGGCATATGTACTGCCTTTGACCAAAGAAGTCTGCTGTGTGTGGTCAACATTGACAACTCATAATACGAGTCAAAAATGGTCAGAGGGGGGAAACAATGGTTTGGGAACACCAAGTATAAAAAAGCAAGTAGAAGGAGCTTCAATACGTTGTGGCACGGTGTGGATACCATGCACAATAACCAACCAAAGCACGCATATGCTACTGCCCATGACCAAATAATGGCACTACTTGTGGTAAACCTTGACAACTCATAACACGAGTCACAAATGGTCAGGGTAGAAGATAATGGTTTGTCAATATTAGTTTTTGACTAGCAAGTACAAATACCTTCAATATGTAGTGGCACAATGTGGCTACAAAGCACAATGACCAACCAAAGGATGCATATGTCACTGACCATGAACAAAGAATTTCACTTCATGTGGTCAACATTTACAACTCACAGCACGAGTCACAGATAATCAAAGGGGGATAACAATGGGTTGGGACCACTAGCAGTCAACAAGAAAGCACAAAGACCTTCAATACGCGATGACTCTGCGTGGCAACCATGTACGGTGACAAACCAAAGTAGGCATGTGTCACAACCCATGACCAAACGGACTTCACAGTGTGTGGCTTACGTTGAAAACTCATAACACGAGTCACAAATGGTCGGTGGGGGAAACCATGGGTTGGGAACACTAGTTATCGACTAGCAAGTAGAAAGATTTTCAACACGTAGTGGCACGGTGTGGCTAGCATGCACAGTGACCAACCAAAGGATGCCCATGTCAATGACTTTGACCGAAGAAGTCTACTATGTATGGTAAACATTGACAACTCATAACATGGGTCACAAATGGTCAGAGGGAGAGACAGTGATTTGGGAACCCTATGTATCGACTGGAACGGACAAAAAACTTCAATACGTAGTGGCACGGTGTGACTACTTTGTACACCAAACAACCAAACTAGGCATATGACACCGACCATGATGAAAGAATTTCAATATGGGTGGTCAACATTCACCAACCATATCACGAGTCAAAGATGGTCAGAGGGGGAAACAATGGTCTGTGAACATCAGTTATCGATAAGCAAGTACAGCGACCCTCAATCAGTATAAGCACGGTGTGGCTACCATGCAAAATGATGGACCAAAGTAGGCATACGTACTACCTTTGACCAATGAAATCTGCTGTGTGTGGTCAGTATTGACAACTCATAACAGGAGTCACAAATGGTCAGAGGGGGAGACAATGGTTTGGGAACACCAGGTATCAGCTAGCAAGCACAAGGACCTTCAATAAGTTGTGGCACGGTCTGGATACCATGCACGATGACCAACCAAAGTAGGCATATGTCACTGACCATGACCAAATAATGTCACTAAGTGTGGTAAAAATTGACAACTCATAACACGAGTCACAAACGGTCAGGGTGGAAGAGAATGGTTTGTGAATACTAGTTATCAACTAGCAAGTACAAATACCTTCAATATGTAGTGGCAAAGCATGGCTAACATGCGCAGTGACCAACCAAAGTATGCATATGTCACTGACCATGACCAACGAATTTCACTTCATGTGGTCAGCGTAGACAATTCACAACACGAGTCACTGATAGTCAGAGGGGGTAACAATGGTTTGGGAACACTAGCTATCAACTAGAAAGCACAAAGACCTTCGATACATAGTGACACGGCGTGGTAACCATGTACAGTAACAAACCAAAGTAGGCATGTGTCACAAACCATGACCAAACGGATTTCACAGTGTGTGGTCAACGTTGAAAACTCATAACACTAGTCACAAATGGTCAGTGGGGGAGACCATGGATTGGGAACACTAGTTATCAACTAGCAAGTAGAAATATTTTCAACAAGTAGTGGCACGGTGTGGCTAGCATGCACAGTGACCAACAAAAGGATGCATATGTCACTGACTATAACCAAAGAAGTTTACTATGTGTGGTCAACATTAACAACTCATAACACGAGTCACAAATGGTCAGAGGGAGAGACAATGGGTTGGGAACCCTATGTATCAACTAGAAAGGACAACGAACTTCAATACGTAGTGGCACGGTGTGGCTAACATTCACACCAAACAACCAAACTAGGCATATGTCACTGACCATGACCAAATAATTTCAACATGGGTGGTCAACGTTGACCAACCATAACACGAGTCAGAAACGGTCAGGGGAGGAAACAATGCTATGGAAATATCAGTTCTCAACGAGAAAGTACAACGACCTTCATTCAGTATTAGCACGGCGTGGAAACCATGGACAACAACCGACCAAAGTATGCATATGTACTGCCTGTGAGCAAATAAACCCGCTGTGTGTGGTCAAAATTGACAACCCATAATACGATTCACAAATGGTCAGAGGGGGGAACAATGGTTTGGGAACACCAAGTATCAAAAAGCAAGCACAAGAAGCTTCAATACGTCGTGGCACGGTGTGGATACCATGCACCATGACCAACCAAAGTAGGCATATGACACTGACCATGACCAAATAATGGCACTAAGTGTGGTAAACCTTGACAACTCCTAACATGAGTCACAAATGGTGAGGGTGGAAGACAATGGTTTGTGAATACTAGTTCTCGACTAGCAAGTACAAAAACCTTCAACATGTAGTGGCACAGTGCGGCTACAATGCACAGTGACCAACCAAAGTATGCATATGTCACTGACCATAAACAAAGATTTTCACTTCATGTGGTCAACATTCACAACTCACAGCACGGGGCACAAATAGTCAGTGGGGCTAACAATGGTTTGGGAACACTAGCTTTCAGCAAGAAAGTACAAAGGCCTTCGATACGTAATGACACGGCGTGGTAACCATGTACAGTGACAAACCAAAGTAGGCATGTGTCACAAACCATGACCAAACGGATTTCATAGAGTGTGGTCAACGTTGAAAACTCATAACACGAGTCAAAAATGGTCAGTGGGGGAAACCATGGGTTGGGAATACTAGTTATCCACTAGCAAGTAGAAAGATTATCAACAAGTAGTGGCACGGTGTGGCTAGCGTGCACACTGGCCAACCAAAGGATGCACACGTCACTGACTATGACCGAAGAAGTCCACTATGTATGGTCAACATTGACAGCTCATAACACGAGTAACAAATGGTCAGAGGGAGAGACAATGATTGAGGAACCCTATGTATCGACTAGAAAGGACAAAGAACTTCAATACGTAGTGGCACGGTGTGGCTAGTCTGCACACCAAACAACCAAACTAGGCATATGTCACCGACCATGATGAAAGAGTTTAAACATGGGTAGTCAACATTCACCAACCATAACACGAGTCACAGAGAGTCAGAGGGGGAAACAATGGTCTGTGAATATCAGTTATCCACTAGCAAGTACAGCGAACTTCAATCAGTATAAGCACGGTGTTGCTACCATGCACAATGACCGACCAAAGTAGGCATATGTACTACCTTTGACCAAAGAAACCCGCTGTGTGTGGTCAGCATTGACAACTCATATAAGGAGTCACAAATGGTCAGAGGGGGAGACAATGGTTTGGGAACACCAGGTATCAGCTAGCAAGCACAAGGACCTTCAATACGTTGTGGCACGGTGCGGATACCATGCACGATGACCAACCAAAGTAGGCATATGTCACTGACCATGACCAAATAATGTCACTACGTGTGGTAACATTTGACAACTTATAACACGAGTCACAAATGGTCATGGTGGAAGCTAATGGTTTGTGAATACTAGTTATCGACTAGCAAGTACAAATATCGTCAGTATAGAGTGGCACAGCGTGGCTACCATGCACAGTGACCGACCAAAGTATGCATATGTCACTGGCCATGACCAACAAATTTCACTTCATGTGGTCAGCGTTGACAACTCACAACACAAGTCACTGATAGTCAGAGGGGGTAACAATAGTTTGGGAATGTTAGCTATCAACTAGGAAGCACAAAGACCTTCGATACGTAGTGATACGGCGTGGTAACCATGTACCACTGTACAAAATAGGCATATGTCACAAACCATAGCCAAACGGATTTCACAGTGTGTGGTCAACGTTGAAAACTCATAACACGAGTCAAAAATAGTCAGTGGGGGAGACCATGGGCTGGAAACACTAGTTATCAACTAGCAAGTAGAAATATCTTCAATAAGTAGTGACCCGGTGTAGCTAGCGTGCACAGTGACCAACCAAAGGATGCATATGTCTCTGACTGTGACCGAAGAAGTCCACTATGTGTGGTCAACATTAACAACTCATAACACGAGGCACAAATGGTCAGAGAGAGAGACAATGGTTTGGAAACCATATGTATCAACTAGAAAGACAAATAACTTCAATACGTAGTGGCACGGTGTGGCTACTATGCACACCAAACAATTCAACTAGGCATATGTCACTGAGCATGACCAGATTATTTCAATACGGGCGGTCAACGTTGACCAACCATAACACGAGTCACAAACGGTCAGGGGAGGAAACAATGCTATGGGAATATCAGTTCTCAACTACCAAGTGCAACAACCTTCAGTCAGTAGTAGCACGGTGTGGCTACCACGCACAATGACCGACCAAAGTAGGCACATGTACTGCATTTGACCAAAGAAATCCGCTGTGTGTGGTCAAGGTTGACAACTCATAATACGAGTCACAAATGGTCAGAGGGGGAAACAATGGTTTGGGAACACTGAGAATCAAGTAGCAAGAATAAGGAGCTTCAATACATCGTGGCACAGTGTGGATACCATGCACGATGACCAACCAAAGTAGGCATATGTCACTGACCATGACAAAACAATGGCACTAAGTCTGGTAAACCTTGACAACTCATAACACGAGTCTTAAATGGCCAGGGTGGAAGATAATGATAAGTGAATACTAGTTATCGACTAGCAAGTACAAATACCTTCAATATGTAGTGCCACAGTGTGGCTACAATGCACAGTGACAAACCAAAGTATGCATATGTCACTGACCATGAACAAAGAATTTCACTTCATGTAGTCAATACTTACAACGCACAACACGGGTCACAGATAGTCAGAGGGGGCTAACAATGGTTTGGGAACACTAGCTGTCAACAAGAAAGCACAAAGACCTTCGATATGTAATTACGCGGCGTGGTAACCATGTACAGTGACAAACCAAAGTAGGCATGTGTCACAAACCATGACCAAGCGGATTTGACAGTGTGTGGTCAACGTTGAAAACTCATAACACGAGTCACAAATGGTCAGTGGGGGAGACCATGGGTTGGGAACACTAGATATCAACTAGAAAGTAGAAAGAATTTCAACCAGTAGTGGCACGATGTGGCTAGCGTGTACAGTGACCAACCGAAGGATGCATATGTCACTGACTATGACCGAAGAAGTCCACCATGTGTGGTCAATATTGACAACTCATAACAAGATTCACAAATGGTCAGAGGGAGAGACAATGGTTTGGGGACCCTATGTATCAACTAGAAAGGACAAAGAACTTAAATACGTAGTGGCACGGTATGGCTACTATGCACACCAAACAACCAAACTTGGGCATATGTCACTGACCATGACCAGATAACTTCAATATGGGTGGTCAACGTTGACCAACCATAACACGAGTCACAAACGGTCAGGGGAGAAAACAATGCTATGGGAATATCAGTTCTCAACTACCAAGTACAACGACAGTTATTCAGTAGTAGCACGGTGTGGCTACCATGCACAATGACCGACCAAAGTAGGCATGTGTACTGCCTTTGACCAAAGAAATCCGTTGTGTGGTCAATGTTGACAATTCATAAAACGTGTCACAAATCGTCAGAGGGGGAAACAATGGTTTGGGAACACCAAGTATCAACTAGCAAGCACAAGGAGCTGCAATA
Organism: Penium margaritaceum; assembly: GCA_023375785.1. NCBI lineage: Eukaryota > Viridiplantae > Streptophyta > Zygnematophyceae > Desmidiales > Peniaceae > Penium > Penium margaritaceum. Next base: position 174,166 of record SZWC01002040.1, on the reverse strand, counting down.
CGTTTTGGCACGGTGTGGATACCATGCACGATGACCAACCAAAATAGACATATGTCACTGACCATGACCAAATAATGTCACCGTGTGTGGTACACTTTGACAACTCATAACACGAGTCACAAATGGTCAGAGTGGAAGATAATGGTTTCCCAATACTAGTTATCGACTAGAAAGTACAAATACCTTCAACATGTAGTTACACAGTGTGGCTACAATGCACAATGACCAACCAAAGTATGCATATGTCACTGACCATGAGCAAAGAATTTCACTTCATGTGGTCAATGTTGACAACTCACAACACGAGTCATAGATATTTAGAGGGGGTAACAGTGGCTTGGGAACACTATCTATCAACAAGAAAGTACAAAGACTTTCGATTCGTAGTGACACGACGTGGTAACCATGTACAATGACAAACCAAAGTAGGCATATGTCACTAGCCATGACCAAACAGATTTCAGAGTGTGTGGTCAACGTTGAAAACGCAAGACACAAGTCACAAATGGTCAGGGGGAAACCATGAGTTGGGGACACTAGTTATAAACTAGCGAGTAGGAAGATTTTCAACAAGTAGTGGCACGGTGTGCCTAGCGTGCACAGTGACCAACCAAAGGATGCATATGTCACTAACTATGACCAAATAAGTCCACTATGTGTGGTCAGCATTGACAACTCATAACACGAGTCACAAATGGTCAGGGGCAGAACCAATGGTCTGGGAACATCAGGTGTCAACTAGCAAGCACAAGGACCTTCAACAAGTTGTGGCACGGTGTGGATACCATGCACGATGACCAACCAAAGTAGGCATATGTCACTGATCATAACCCAATAATGAAACTATGTGTGGTAAAGGGTTGGGGGACAATGGTTCATGAATACTATTTATCGAGTAGCAAGTACAAATACCTTCAATATGTAGTGGCACAGCTTGGCTACCATGGACAGTGACCAACCAAAGCACGCATATGTCAGTGACCATGACCAACGAATTTCACTTCATGTGGTCAGCGTTGACAACTCACAACACGAGTCACACATAGTCAAAGGGGGGTAACAGTGGTTTGGGAACACTAGCTATTAAGCAGAAAGCACAAATACATTTAATATGTAGTGACGTGGCGTGGTAACCATGTACAGTGACAAACCAAAGAGGCATATGTCACTAACCATGACCAAACGACATTCACAGTGTGCAGCCAGTATTGAAAACTCATAACACGAGTCACAAACGGTGAGAGGGGGAAACAATGGATTCGGAACACTAGTTGTCAACTGACATGTATGAAGACTTTCAACAATAATTGACCAACCAAAGGATGAATACGTCACTGACTATGACCAAAGATATCCAGTATGCGTGGTCAACATTGACAACTCATAACACGAGTCACAAATGGTCAGAGGGAGAGACAATGGTTTGGGAACCCTATGCATGGACTATAAAGGACAATTCACTTCAATACGTAGTGGCACAGTGTGGCTACTATGCACAGCAAATAACCAAACTAGGCATACGTCGCTGACCATGACCAAAGTGTTTCCATATGGACGGTCAACGTTCACCAACCATAAGATGAGTCACAAATGGACAGACTGGGAAACAGTGGTTCGGGAATATCAGTTTTCATGTAGCAAGTACAACGCCCTTCAATCAGTAGTAGCACGGTGTGCCTATCATGCACAATGACTGACCAAAGTATGCACATGTACTGCGTTTGACCAAAGATATCCGCTGTGTGTGGTCAACGGTGACAACTCATAATACGAGTCACAAATGGTCAGAGGGGGAAACAATGGGTTGGGAAAACCAAGCATCAAATAGGAAGCAAAAGGAGCTTCAATACGTTGTGGCACAGTGTGGATACCATGCACAATGACCAACCAAAGTAGGCATATGTCACTGACTATGACCAAATAATGGCACTAAGTGTGGTAAACCCTGACAACTCATACCACGAGTCACAAATCGTCAGGGTGGAAGATAATGGTTTGTGAATACTAGTTATTGAATAGCAAGTACAAATGCCTTCATTATGCAGTGGCACAGCGTGGCTTTAATGCACTGAGACCAACCAAAGTATGCATATGTCACTGACCATGAACAAAGAATTTCACTTCATGCGGTCAGCGTTGACAACTCACAACACGAGTCACTGATAGTCAGAAGGGGTAACAATGGTTTGGGAACACTAGCTATCAACTAGGAGCACAAAGACCTTCAATACATAGTGACACGGCGTGGTAACCACGTACAGTGACAAACCAAACTAGGCATATGTCACTAACCTTGACCAAAGAATTTCAATAAGGGTGGTCAACGTTCACATCCCATAACACGAGTCACAAATGGTCAGAGGGGTAAAACATGGTTTCAATACACTATGTATCTTATAGCAAGTATAAATGTTTTTTGTATGTATTGGCACGGTGTGGCTACTGCGCACAATGACCTACCCAAGTAGGTATACATCACTGCTCATGACCAAAAAAAGTTTAGTGTGTATGGTCAACGTTCACAACTCATAATACAAGTCAAAAGATGGGCAGAGGGAGAAACAATGGTTTGAGAATACTCGGCATCGACTAGCAAGTACAAAGACCTTTGATAAGTGGTGGTACGGTGTGGCTACCATGCACAATGACCAACCAAAGTATGCTTGTATCACTGACTATTGTAGAAAGAGTTTCACTGTGTGTAGTAAACTTTCCTTCTTACGGCTGGTCAATCGGAGCAATGGTTGAGAGGTTATTCAAGCTCAAAGTTACAAAACTTGAAATTCCGTCTGCATCAATCTTTTCATGATTAAACTAACTTTGTTATCATTCATTCTTTTGAAAACTACCCTCTAATCTTACACCCCCTTATTTTATGCCCTTTACTCATAGGAACCCTTGTAGTGTCATTTGGACATCATATGAACACCATGTGTGCTGGCTTCGTGCGTATAGAGCTAGATTCTGGAGAGGTAGGTCCTGGGTTTGAATCCTCGTACGGGCAGTATAGAATAGGCTCGCGACCTGGGGGGGAGGGGGCGCCGTGTTGTGATACCTAAACTCCGCCTTCGAGCCTAAGCCGGGGGCGGGGGGGGGGGGGGGGGATAGGGGGTGTCATAATGCGGTCCCAAAGCTGTCCTCCAGGTCGTCCACCGAATATCCCTCTAGGGGGGTGGGAAGGAGTATTCCAGTGAAGGCACCTACGCGAAAAAAATAAACAAAAACTGACCTGGTGTCAAAGGGAGAAACCTTTCTGCTATTTGCTGACTATGAAGTACAAATAACTTAAACAAGTAGTGGAACGGTGTGGCTACCATGCACAATGACCGACCAAAGTAGGCATGTGTACTGCCTTTCACCACAGAAATCCGCTGTGTGTGGTCAACGTTGACAACTCATAACACGAGTCACAAATGGTCAGAGGGGGAAACAACGGTCTGGGAACACCAAGTATCAACTAGCAAGCACAAGGAGCTGCAATACGTTTTGTCACGGTGTGGATACTATGCACGATGACCAACCAAAGTAAGCATATGTCACTGACCATGACCAAATAATGTCACCACGTGTGGTACACATTGACAACTCATAACATGAGTCACAAATGGTCAGAGTGGAAGATAATGGTTTCTTAATACTAGTTATCGACTAGAAAGTACAAATACCGTCAATATGTAGTGGCACAGTGTGACCATCCAAAGTATGCATATGTCACTGACCAAGGACAAATAATTTCACTTCATGTGGTCAATTTTGACAACTCGCAACACGAGTCATAGATATTCTGAGGGGGTAACAATTGTTTGGGAACACTATCTAACAACAAGAAAGCACAAAGACCTTTGATACATATGGACACGAAGTGGTAACCATGTACAATGACAGACCAAAGTAGGCATACGTCACTAACCATGACCAAACGGATTTCAGAGTGTGTGGTCTACGTTGAAAACGCAAAACACGAGTCACAAATGGTCAGGGGGCAAACAATGGGTTGGGAACAATAGTTCCCAACTAGCAAGTAGAAAGACTTTCAACAAGTAGTGGCACGGTGTGGCTAGCGTGCACAGTGACCAACCAAAGGATGCATATGTCACTGACTATGACCGAAGAAGTCCATAATGTGTGGTCAACATTGACAACTCATAACACGAGTCACAAATGGTCAGAGATGGAACCAATGGTCTGGGAACATCAGGTATCAACTAGTAAGCACATGGACCATCAACAAGTTGTGGAACAGTGTGGATACTATGCACGATAACCAACGAAACTAGGCATTTGTCACTGAACATGACCAAATAACGTCAATGAGTGTGGTAAACTTTGACAGCTTATAACACAAGTCACAAATGGTCAGAATGGGAGACAATGGTTTGTGCATACTAGTTATCGAGTAGCAAGTACAAATACCTCAAATATGTAGTGGCACAGCGTGGCTACCACGCACAGTGACCAACCAAAGTATGCATATGTCACTGACCATGACCAACAGATTTCACTTCATGTGGCAAGCGTTGAAAACTCACAACACGAATCACATATAGTCAAAGGGGGTTAACAATGGTTTGGGAACACTGGCTATTAACCAGAAAGCACAAACTCCTTTAATATGTAGTGACATGGCGTCGTAACCATGTACAGTGACAACCCAAAGTAGGCATATGTCACTAACCATGACCAAGCGAATTTCACAGTGTGTGGTCAATATTGAGAACTCATAACACGAGTCACAAATGGTGAGAGGGGGAAACAATGGATTGGGAACACTAGTTGTCAACCAGCAAGTACAAAGAATTTCAACAGGAAGTGGCACGGTTTGGCTAGCTTGCACAGTGACCAACCAAAGGATGAATATGTCACTGACTATGACCGAAGAAACCCAGTATGCGTGGTCAACATCGACAACTCACAACACGAGTCACAAACGTTCCGAGGGAGTGACAATGGTTTGAGAACACTATGCATGGACTAGAAATGACAAATAACTTCAATACGTAGTGGCACGGTATGGCTACTATGCACACCAAACAGCCAAACAAGGCATGTGTCACTGACCATGACCAAAGAATTTCAATATGGATGGTCAACGTTCACCAACCATAACACGAGTCACATGTGGTCTGAGGGGGGAACAATGATTAGGGAATATCAGTTTTCAACTAGCAAGTACAACGTCCTTCAATCAGTAGTAGCACGGCGTGGCTACCATGCACAATGACCGACCAAAGTAGGCATATGTACTACCTTTGACCAAAGAAATCCGCTGTGTGTGGTCAACGTTGACAACTCATAATACGAGTCACTAATGGTCAGAGGGGGGAAACAATGGTTTGGGAACACCAAGTATCAAATAGGAAGCACAAGGAGCTTCAATACATTGTGGCACAGTGTGGATACCATGCACGATGACCAACCAACGTAGGCATATGTCACTGACCACGAAAAAATAATGGCACTTAGTGTGGTAAACCTTGACAGCTCATAACACGAGTCACAAATGGTCGGGGTGGAATATAATGGTTTGTGAGTATTAGTTATCGACTAGCAAGTACAAATCACTTCAATATGTAGTGGCACAGTGTGGCTACAATGCACAGTGACCAACAAAGTATGCATATGTCACTGACCATGAACAAAGTATTTCACTTCAGGTGGTCAACATTTACAACTCACAACACGGGTCACAAATAGTAATAGGGGGCTCATAATGGTTTGGGAACACTACCTGTCAACAAGAAAGCACAACGACCTTTGATACGTAATGACACGGCGTGGTAACCATGTACAGTAACAAACCAAAGTGGGCATGTGTCACAAACCATGACCAAACGGATTTCACAGTGTGTGGTCAACGTTGAAAACTCATAACACGAGTCACAACTGGTCAGCGGGGGAAACCATGGGTTGTGAACACTAGTTATCAACTAGCAAGTAGAAATGTTTTCAACAAGTAGTGGCACGGTGTGGCTAGCATGCGCAATGACCAACCAAAGGATGCATATATCACTGACTATGACCGAAGAAGTCCACTATGTGTGGTCAACATTGACAACTCACAACACGAGTAAGAAATGGTCAGAGGGAGAGACAATGGTTTGCGGACCATATGTATCCACTAGAAAGGACAATGAACTTCAATACGTAGTGGCACGGTGTAGCTAATATGCACACCAAAGAACCAAACTAGGCATACGTCACTGACCATGACGAGAGAATTTCAATATGGGTGGTTAACTTTGACCAACCATAACACGATTCAAAAACGGTCAGGTGAGGAAACAATTCCATGGGAATATCAGGTCTCAACTATCAAGTACAACAACCGTTAGTCAGTAGTAGCACGGTGTGGCTACCATGCAGAATGACCGACCAAAGTAGGCATATGTACTGCCTTTGACCAAAGAAATCTGCTGTGTGTGGTCAACATTGACAACTCATAATACGAATCACAAATGGTCAGATGGGGTAAACCTTGACAACCTCTAACACGAGTCACAAATGGTCAGGTGGAAGATAATGGGTTGTGAATACTAGTTATTGACTAACAAATACAACTACTTTCAATATGTAGTGGCACAGTGTGGCTACAATGCACAGTGACCAACCAAAATATGCGCATGTCACAGACCATGGAGAAATAACTTCACTTCATGTGGTCAACACTTACAACTCAAAGCATGGGTCACAGATAGTTAGAGGGGACTAACAATGGTTTGGGAACACCAGGTATCAAATAGCAAGCACGAGGACCTTGAATGAGTTGTGGCACGGTGTGGATACCATGCACGATGACGAACCAAAGTAAGCATATGGCATTGACCATGACCAAATAATGGCACTAAGTGTGGTAAAACTTGACAACTCATAACACGAGTCACAAATAGTCAGGGTGGAATGTAATGGTTTGTGAATAATAGTTATTGACTAGCAAGTACAAATACCTTCAATATGTAGTGGCACTGCGTGGCTACCATGCACAATGACCAACCAAAGTATGCATATGTCACTGACCATGACCAACGAATTTCACTTCGCGTGGTCAGTGTTGACAACTCACAACACGAGTCACTTATAGTCAGACGGGGTAACAATGGTTTGTGAACACTAGCTATCAACTAGGAAGCACAAAGACCTTCGATACGCAGTGGCACAGCGTGGTAACCATGTTCAGTGACAAACCAAAGTAGGCATATGTCACAAACCATCACCAAACGGATTTCACAGTGTGTGGTCAACGTTGAAAACTCATAACACGAGTCACAAATGGTCAGTGGGGGAGACCATGGGTTGGGAACACTAGTTATCAACTAGCAAGTAGAATAATTTTCAACAAGCAGTGGCATGGTGTGGCTAGCGTGCATAGTGACCAACCAAAGGATGCATATGTCACTGACTATGAACGAAGAACTCCACTATGTGTGGTCAACCTTGAAAACTCATAACACAAGTCACAAATGGTCAGAGGGAGAGACAATGGTTTGGGAACCCTATGTATCAACTAGGAAGGACAAAGAATTACAGTATGTAGTGGCAAGGTGTGGCTACTATGCACACCAAACAACCAAACTAGGCATATATCACTGACCATGACCAGATAATTTCAATATGGGTGGTCAATATTGACCAACCATAACACGAGTCACAAACGGACAGGCGAGGAAACAATGCTTTGTGAATATCAGTTCTCAACTAGCAAGTATAACGACCTTCAGTCAGTAGTAGCACGGTGTGGCTACCATGCACAATGACTGACCAAAGTAGGCATATGTACTGCCTTTGAGCAAAGAAACCCGCTATGTGTGGTCAACATTGACAGCTCATAAAACGAGTCACAAATGGTCAGAGGGGACAACAATGGTTTGGGAACACCAAGTGTCAAATAGAAAGCACAGGGAGCTTCAATACGTTGTGGCATGGTGTGGATACCATGCACGATGACCAACCAAAGTAGGCATATGTCACTGACCATGACCAAATAATGTCACCATGTGTAATACACATTGACAACTCATAACACGAGCCACAAATGGTCAGAGTGGAAGATAATGGTTTGTTTATACTAGTTATCGACTAGAAAGTACAAATACCTTCAATATGTAGTGGCACACTGTGGCTACAATGCACAGTGACCAACCAAAGTATGCATGTGTCACTGACCATGAACAAAGAATTTCATTTCATGTGGTCAATGTTGACAACTCACAACACGATTCATAGATATTCGGAGGGTGTAACAATGGTTTGGGAACACTAGCTATCAACAAGAAATTACAAAGACCTTTGATACATACTGACACGGCGTGGTAACCATGTACAGTGACAAACCAAAGTAGGCATATGTCACAAACCATGACCAAACGGATTTCACATTGTCTGCTCAACGTTGAAAACACATAACACGAGTCACAAATGGTCAGGGGGGAAACAATGGGTTGGGAACACTAGTTATCAACATTGAAAACTCATAACACAAGTCACAAATGGTCAGAGGCATAGACAATGGTTTGGCAACCCTATGTCTCGACTATAAAGGACAAAGAACTTCAATACGTAGTGGCACGGTGTGGCTACTATGCACACCAAACAACCAAAGTAGGCATATGTCACTGACAATGACCAAAGTATTTCAATGTGGGTGGTCAACATTCACCAACCACAACACGATTCATAAATGGTCAGAGGGGGAAACAATGGTCTGGGGATATCAGTTCTCAACTAGCAAGTACAGCGACCTTCAATCAGTATAAGCACGGTGTGGCTATCATGCACAATGACCGACCAAAGCAGGCATATGTAATACCCTTGACCAAAGAAATCCTCTGTGTGTGGACAGTGTTGACAACTCATAATACGAATCACAAATGGTCACAGGGGGAAACAATGGTCTGGGAACATCAGGTATCAACTAGCAAGCACAAGGACCTTCAACAAGTTGTGGCACGGTGTGGATACCCTGCACGATGACCAACCAAAGAAGGCATATGTCACGGATCATGAGCAAATATATAACTAGGTGCGGTAACCTTTGACAGCTCATAACACGAGTCACAAATGGTCAGAGTGGAAGACAATGGTTCGTGAATACTAGTTATCGAGTAGCAAGTACAAATACCTTCGATATGTAGTGGCACAGCGTGGCTTCCATGCACAGTGACCAATCAAAGTATGCATATGTCACTGACCATGACCAACGAATTTCATTTCATGTGGTAAGCGTTGACAGCTGACAACACGAGTCACAGATAGTCAAAGGGGGGTAACAATGGTTTGGGAACACCACGTGTTAACCAGAAAGCACAAATACCTTTAACATGTAGTGACACGGGGTGGTAACCATGTACAGTGACAAACCAAAGTAGGCATATGTCACTAACCATGACCAAACGAGTTTCACAGTGTGTGGTCAATATTGAAAACTCATAATACGAGTCACAAATCGTCAGTGGGGGAGACAACGGGTTGGGAACACTAGTTATCAACTGGCAAGTAGAAATGTTTTTAACCAGTAGTGGCATGGTGTGGCTAGCGTGTACAGTGACCAACCAAAGGATGTATATGACACCGACTAAAACTGAAAAAGTCCACCATGTGTGGTCAGCATTGACAACTCATAACATGAGTCAAAAATGGTCAGAGGGATAGACAATGGTTTGGGAACACTATGCATCAACTAGAAAGGACAAAGAACTTCAATACGTAGTGGCACGGTGTGGCTAATATGCACACCAAATGACCAAACTAGGCATGTGTCACCGACCATGACCAAAGAATTTCAATATGGGTGGTTAACATTGACCAACCATAACAGGAGTCACAAACGGTAAGGAGAGGAAACAATCCTATGGGAATATCAGTTATCAACTAGCAAGTACAATGACCTTCAGTGAGTAGTAGCACATTGTGGCTACCATGTACAATGACCGACCAAAGTAGGCATATGTACTGCCTTTGACCAAATAAATCCGCTGTGTGTGGTCAACGTTGACAACTCATAATACGAGTCACAAATGGTCAGAGGGGGAAACAATGGTTTAGGAACACCAAGTATCAAATAGCAAGCACAAGCAGTCTCAATGCCTTGTGGCACAGTGTGGATACCATGCATGATGACCACCCAAACTAGGCATATGTCACTGACAATGACCAAAAAATGGCACTAAGTGTGGTAAACCTTGACAACTCATAACACGAGTCCCAAATGGTCAGGGTGGAAGATAATGGTTTGTGAATACTAGTTCTTGACTAGCAAGTACGAATACATTCAATATGTAGTGGCACAGTGTGGCTACAATGCACAGTGACCAACCAAAGTATGCATTTGTCACTGACCATGAACAAAGAGCTTCACTTCATGTGGTCAACATTTACAACTCACAATACGGGTCACAGATAGTCAGAGGGGGACAACAATGGTTTGGGAATACTAGCTGTCAACAAGAAAGCATAAAGACCTTCGATACATAATGACATGGTGTGGTAACCATGTACAGTGAAAACCCAAAGGAGGCATGTGTCACAATCCATGACCAAACGGTTTTCACAGTGTGTGATCAACGTTGAAAACTCATAACACGAGTCACAAATGGTCTGTGGGGGAAACCATGGGTTTGGAACACTACTTATGAACTAACAAGTTGATATATTCTCAGCAAGTAGTGGCATGGTGTGGCTAGCGTGCACAGTGACCAACCAAAGGATGCATATGTCACTGACTATGACCGAAGAAGTCCACTATGTGTGGTCAACATTAACAACTCATAACACGAGTCACAAATGGTCAAAGGGAGAGACAATGGTTTGGGAACCCTATGTATCGACTAGAAAGGACAAATAACTTCAATATGTAGTGGCACGGTGTGGCTAATATGCACACCAAACAACCAAACTAGGCATGTCATTGACCATGACCAGATAATTTCAATATGGGTGGTCAACGTTGACCAGCCATAACATTAGACAGAAATGGTCAGGGGATGAAACAATGCTATGGGAATATCAGTTCTCAACTAGCAAGTACAACGACCTTCAGTCAGTAGTAGCATGGTGTGGCTACCATGCACAATGTACCGACCAACGTAGATATATGTACTGCCTTTGACCAAAGAAACGCGCTGTGTGTGGTAAACATTTGCAGCTCATAATACGAGTCACAAATGGTCAGAGGGGGGAACAATGGTTTGGGAACACCAAGTGTCAAACATCAAGCACAAGGAGCTTCAATACGTTGTGGCACGTTGTGGATACCATGCACGATGACCAACCAAAGTAGGCATATTTCACTGACCATGACCAAATAATTGCACTAAGTGTGGTAAACCTTGACATCTCATAACACGAGTCAGAAATGGCGAGGGTGGAATATAATGGTTTGTAAATACTAGTTATTGACTAGCAAGTACAAAAACCTTCAATACGTAGTGGCACAGTGTAGCTACAATGCACATTGACCATCCAAAGTATGCATATGTGACTCACCATGAACAAAGAATTTCACTTCATGTGGTCAAATTTTACAACTCACAACACGGATCACAAATATTTAGAGGGGGCTAACAATGGTTTGGGAACACTAGCTGTCAACAAGGAAGCACAAAGAGCTTCAATACGTAATGACATGGCGTAGTAACCATGTAGAGTAACAAACCAAAGTAGGCATGTGTCACAAGCCATGACCAAACGGATTTCACAGTGTGTGGTCAACATTGAAAACTCATAACACAAGTCACAACTGGTCAATGGAGGAGACCATGGGTTGGGAACACTAGTTTTCATCTTGCAAGTAGACAGATTTTCAACAAGCAGTGGCACGATGTGGCTAGCGTGCACAGTGACCAACCAAAGGATGCACATGTCACTGACTATGACCGAAGAAGTCCACTATGTGTGGTCAACATTGACAACTCATAACACGAGTCACAAATGGTCAGAGGGAGAGACAATTGTTTGGGAACCCTATGTATTGACTAGAAAGGGCAAAGAACTTGAATACGTAGTGGCACGGTGTGGCTAATATGCACACCAAATAACCAAACTAGGCATATGTCACTGACCATGACCACAGAATTTCAATATAGGTGGTCAACGTTGACCAACCATAACACAAATCACAAACATTTAGGGGAGGAAACAATGCTATGGGACTATCAGTTCTCAACTAGCAAGTACAATGACCTTCAGTCAGTAGTAGCACGGTGTGGCTACCATGCACAATGACCGGCCAAAGTAAGCATATGTACTGCCTTTGACCAAAGAAATCCGCTGTGTGAGGTCAACGTTGACAACTCATAATACGAGTCACAAATGGTCAGAGGGGGAAACAATGGTTTGGGTACACCAAGCATCAAATAGCAAGCACAAGGAGGTTCATTACGTTGTGGCACGGTGTGAATACCATGCACGATGACCAACCAAAGTAGGCATATGTCACTGACCATGACCAAATAATGGCACGAAGTGTGGTAAACCTTGACAACTCATAACACGATTCACAAATGATCAGGGTGGAAGATAATGGTTTGTGAATACTAGTTATTGACTAGCAAGTACAAATACCTTCAATATGTAGTGGCACAGTGTGGCTACAATGCACAGTGACCAACCAAAGTATGCACATGTCACTGATCATGAAGAAGGAATTTCACTTCATGTGGTCAACATTTACAATTCACAACACGAGTCACAGATAGTCAGAGGGGGCTAACAATGGTTTGCGAACACTATATGTCACCAAGAAAACACAAAGACCTTTGATGCGTAATGACACGGCGTGGTAACCATGTACAGTGACAAACCAAAGTAGGCATATGCCACAAACCATAACCAAACGGATTTCACGGTGTGTGGTCAACGTTGAAAACCCATGACACGAGTCACAAATGGTGAGTGGGGGAGAGACATGGGGGAGAGACCACACACCGGGAGAGACATGGTGAGACCACGGTGGGTGCGGTCGGCGTGTTACACACGCCACCAGGATCGCTGCAACCGTCGCGCGGTCGCAGCCACCGTATTTGCTGTTGCCGTTGATTGCGCACGGTGTCGGGGCTGTCCGCCAAAACAGCCCCTCCGCGGGTGGCGTCACCATCACGCCACACGCCAAAAGGGCGATACACAACTGCGCGCTGCATGTTCGGAACGCGCTTGCGAGGTTGCGAGCGAAGCCAACCCGCCCCCCCCCCCAGCGACGACGTGATCATTGTGTCGTTGCTCACTCGCTCGCTCCTCCTCCCCTCGCATCCGCGAGCCGTTGGGGTCGAGCCGGACCTCCGGACGTATTTCCAATAAACGGAACATACCCCGAGTGCCCCCCAAACCCAGGTGAGACCCCGAGTATGCCAGAAAAAGAGGGGCACTTTGTTACATTCACCCCCCTCCACATCGGGGGTGCGACGTCCCGGCGCGCCTGAGGTACTCCTGCAGAACAGTGTTGGTACCCCCGACATGGAAGTTGGCCTCAGGTTCCCAAGAGCTGTGCTCCTCCGGATTACCCTTCCACTGCACCAGAAGTTCACGCCGTCGTCCCCTCTGGCGGTCCGCCAGAATCTTCTCCACCTCAAACTCCTCACTTCCTTCAACCTGGACAGTAAGAGGTGGAACTGTCTCGCGACCCTGTAAGAAGGTGTTGGGGTCACGGTAGGCACAAAGCAGGGAGATGTGGACTACCGGATGGATGGTGTAGTGAGCTGGCAGTTCCAGCTTGTATGATACGGCCGACCGCTTCTCCAGAATGCGGAACGGACCCACCCATCGCGGTTTTAGCTTTGGACTCCTAACTCCCATCAGTTGCATGTTAGCAGGGTTCACCATCACCTGATCTCTCACTTGGAACTCCTCCACAGAGCGATGCGTATCAGCGTGCCGCTTATGCTGCTTTTGTGCCTTCAACAATCGTTGCCCCACCACGTCCCAAGTGGTGGCAAACCCTTCAGCAATCTGTTCTACAGGCGGAAGATATGTTGCCGTAGCAAGGACGGCTTGACTCAGTGGCTGGTCGCCATAGACTACCTCAAACGGTGACTTTCCGGTTGATGCTGACATCGTTGAGTTGTAGGCAAATTCTGCCACTCCGAGCTTCTCCTCCCAACCCTCTCCATCCACTGGGACCATGCTCCGCAGCAGTTGCTCCAATGGCTGGTTTGTGTGCTCTGTCTGCCCATCGCTATGTGGGTGGTATGCCGTGGTCAGCTGCACTCTTGTGCCTAGCTTCTCCATGAGGTCTATCTAGAATCGCAACGTGAAGCGTGGATCGCGATCTGAGACCACTGATTACGGCACTCCATGTAGCTTGATGACATAACGGAGGAGGAGTTGAGCTGTCCCGGCAGCTCTGATACTCTCAGGACATGCGATGAAGTGTGCCATCTTGGAGAGTCGGTCTAGCACCACCAACATCGTGTTGTTACCTTGTTGCGTCACAGGCAACCCGCCAATGAATTCAAGCGAGATGTTCGTCCATGGCCTCTCAGGTACCGGCAATGGTTGCAGCTCCCTTGGAGGCTTGGTCCTCCATACCTTGATGCGTTGGCACACATCGCAGCTGCTCACAAACCTTTTGCAATTAGTCACCATTGATGACCACCAGTATTGGCGTGCCAATGCTTTGAGTGTCTTGTCAAAGCCAAAATGACCGGAGTAGTGGGTGTCATGCACCTCCTCCAGCAACAACTACTTCAATGGCGCATAGTCCGGCACGACAATCCTCCGCTCTTGCCTCTTTTCCCTGTATACTCCATCCCACGTGGCATCTTTCAGCACACCACCTGTGAACTCGTTGTCCACGCCATAGCCGTTCTTGAACAGGCTATGCATGACCGAAGATCCCATCAGCACCCAGATGACATTGAGGCTCAAGTCCGGCCTCCGCAATAGAGGATCTGCCGGGTTCACCTTCCCAGGCTTGTAGTGGATCTCGTAGTCAAAACTTCCTTCCGTAAACTCCATCCTGTGAGTTTGTTGGCGACTGGGATTCGGCTGGGTCTTCAGGTGCTTTAGGGCGTAATGGTCTGTGAAGACCACGCAGCACCGCGACTGGATGTAGCACCTCCTGTGCTTGAACACATGGATCACTGCCAGAATCTCCTTTTCATGGATTGCGTAGTTCAATTCCGCACCTCGCAACTTGCGAGACGCGTACGTAATTGGCTGCGGCCCCTTTCTATGATCCTGCGTCCCAATGGCATAGTCGCTTGCGTCCGTTGCCATGACGTATTCCTTGGATGATTCCAAATGCACCGGGAACGGAGCGTCACACTTTACAACCTTGAGCTCCTTGAAGCTCGTCTATTCCTGATCATCCCATTCCCACTGGTGATCCTTCTTCAGCAGCTGAGTCAGCGGCGCACCCTTTTCTGCGTATCCTCGGATGAATTTCCGGTAGTAGTTGTCAAACCCCAAGAACACCTAGATGTCACGCATGCACTTTGGTGTCGACCACTACTTCACTGCTTCCACCCTTTTTGGGTCCATGCGGAGACCCTTGATGCTCACGATGTGCCCAAGGAACTCCACCTTCCTTTTCTCAAACTCGCACTCGGAAAGCTTTGCAAACAACTTCTCTTTCCAAATAATGTGTAGCACCTGCTGAAGGTGTTGCTGATGCACTTATAAAGTTCGGGAGTAGATGAGGATGCCGTTGAAGAACTCCACCACGAACTGGTCCAAGTGAGGGTGATAGATCCTGTTCATTAGGCCCATGAACGTTGCAGGAGCGTTGGTCAACCCAAAAGACATCAAGAGGTACTCGAAATGGCCGTACTGGGTCCAAAATGCCACCTTCTCCACATCCAGCACCACAATCTGGATCTGATGGTACCCTTAGCGCAAGTCGATCTTGCTGAAGAACTGCGCTCCCCTCAGCTGGTCAAACAGCTCCTCGACCCTTGGCAGCGGGTACCGGTTCTTGATCGTTACGTTGTCGAGTGCGCGATAGTCCACGTGCATCCGCAGCTCCCTGTCTTTTTCTTCACAAAGAGGACCGGTGCAGCCTAAGGTGACACTGACGTTATGATGAATCCCTGCTTTCTCAGCTCCTCCAACAGCTTTTTCATCTCACCCAGGTCATTGTCACTCATGCGACAAGCAGCCCACACCGTTGGAGTTGCTCCAGAACCAAGCTATATTTTACGGTTGATGTCTGGCTTTTGTGGTAAACCATTTGGCTGCTCAACAGGAAACACGTCCCTATAGCTGTCCAATACTCCCTTGATGCCTTCCGACAGCTATGCTACTGGTGCTTTCTGTTGTTCTCCCTCTCGTTGCTTTGTCTCCTCTGCCAGCACTTCCACCTCTACAGCTGCTGCCTTTTGACGCACCCACACAGGGTACACTTGACCCCCCTTGCGCTGACAGCACTTCAGCTGCACGGAACTCAACTGCGGTACCTTACCCGCCTTGGAGTCCTTCTCATCTGCCCATAACCGCAAAACGATTTGCTCTCCGCATTTCTTCACTTTCACCTGGCTGCACACCCAATCCACAGCAGGATTCCACCAGTGCAGCCAATCACGCCTGAAAATGGTGTCGTATGTGTCCATCGGGCATGTGCAAAAGTTCACATCGCACGATAGCTTGCCCGGATAGATCCTCTGAGGCTTCAAAGGCAGTCTACACTCTAGCTCCCCTTGTACCAACTTGGCCATAGTTGGCTTCCCAGGATGCTGTGCAAGCCCCAACCTCTTTGCAAGCTCTTCGCAGGAGAATGAGTGTGACACGTCGCAATCCAGTAACGCTTTAATCTGTCGGCGAGTCTGGCGTCCCTCGGCGTCCGCAGAATCAGCCGATAAAATTTCGGCTTTCAGGAGGATCCCCGAAACGCTCCCGCTTCCTTCGCTCCGTAGCAATACACTTGGCAGCTCCCTAGCTCTCGAACGACTTTTGAGGCTGGTGTTTCCTGATGTGGAGGAAGCTTTCCCAGTAGATGGCCGTCCGCCACTCACTGCTGGTTGCCGTTTCCCTGCTTCTTCTTCTTGTAGTCCTTCTTGTGGTTCACAGGCTTCCCGCATATCCAACAGTTCCCACCACGCGGCTTGCTCTGCTGCTGGCCTCCTTGTAGTACGTCGATCTCCATGGCGTCTGCCGGTTAGTGCTCCGCTCGACGCTGAAAATTCTCTTGCTTTTCACATAAACCCTCTCGATGGTAGCGAAGCGCGTCAACGCACTCAGCAGTGGCCACAATTGCCTATAACTCCGTGATTCCACTAAGTGCCAGCGTACACTGAATTTCTGCCTTCAAGCCATCATGGTACTTGTCTGCCATCTCCGGCTCGCTCATGTCATTCATCTCCGAGCACAACACTAGGAAATGGCACGTGTACTCTTGCATTGATCCGATCTGCTTCAGTTGCTTAAGCTTGTTGCGTGCAACCATGGAGGCATTCACGATATCAAATCGATCTGTGATGGCTTGTCCGAATTGCTCCCATGTCATCGACATGCGCGCTTCAGCTTACACCGCGCCAGGCTGCCACAACACGGCATGTTGCACGTCTGTGTTCCAACCTCCACTTCGAGTGGCCAGCAGATTCAGCTGCCTCTACCACTCCAATGCTGCTCCGCGTAGTAGTGTCACAACAAATGACACACGTACAGCATCGTCCTCACGAGGGTGACCAAGAGCCCCAAAGTAGTTGTTCATTGTGAACAACCAGGTCGGTACGCTTGCACCCTTGATTGAGGGGTTGAACGGTTCTGGAGCCTTTGGCTTTGGTTTTGGCGGACTCCTTGACCGAGCCGCCCCAACCTGTCCAGTGCCAGTCGCGCCCCATAGGTCAGCCATATGCCGATTGAGCCTCTCGTTCTCCAGCTTACGGGCTCCCAGCTGTTCTACGATCTGCTAGAGGGCCTGCTCCATGGCTCTTGATGACTTTTAGCCAATGGAGATCCTTCAAAACAAAATGGCAACGTTTTTGCAGCAATCGAAAAAAAATTTGGCAGCAATGCGGCAGTCCGGGACAAAAGTCCGACTTCTTCAAAGTGCGTGGGAGTCACCCGTGGTCTCCCGCACACGCATTGCAAGCCGTGTGGACGCTCCGGAAACTTAAAAAATTCCCGAGAGGTTGGTTTGTGCGTTGGCTTCGAAGTCTCGTCCAGCAATCTCCCTCTCAGTCTGCCTATGACGTTGTCTCGCGTAGTCCGTGCATTTGCTCCTCGAAGTTGGCTGAACTCCGGCAGCGCTTCCTCCCAACGTGTGGCTTAGGCTCTGATACCAGATGTGAGAGTGGGTGCTCTCTGGGGGTTTAGCCTTTATGTGTGGAGAGCATAGTTGCACCGGAAACATAGACTTGGAGATGTCTGGAAACGAGAGCTGGAAAATACAGGTTAACTACAAAGAACAGAGTACAAGGTATCTATACTGTTTGGCTGGCCTGTCTTGGCCCTTGTCTACTGCTATCCAAGCTTTCTATAACAAGCTACTTGCACCTAAACTCGATGCTCTGCTTGCACGTGAACCTGGTGCTCTACTTGCACCTAATGCCTAGTGCGAGAAGCCCCCGACCGTCGTTTGTCCAGATCGACGGTCCCTTCTGTCTCTCGGCGAGCCACCCTGTTGGTCGCGTATGTCTCGTGGCGGTGGGTGCGGTCGCCGTGTTGCGAATGCCACCAGGAGTGCTCCGACTGTCGCACGGTCGCAGTGACCGTACTTGTTGTCGCCGTTGACCGCGCACGGTGTCGGGGCTGTCCGCCGAAACTGTTGACATGGTGTGCCCCTTGCCATGAGTGTCATTTAGTGTACTCCCCGGTTCGACCACTGAGGATTGGTCGAACACCTGATCTAACTTTAGATTTGGACTTGTTGGAGTTTTCCATGCAAGATCGAGCTTTGAATTGCTCCATTTGAGTGAGTATTCAGAAATTTAGCCTAGCCCGAAAACGGGTGTTGGGTGGGTGGAATCTGGTACCCGCCATGGGTGAAGGGATATTCCACCGCCAGGGATCCGAGTTCATTCCTAATGGCCTCCAAATGTACCAGGGGCATGAATGAGGTGACCATAAGGACCTCCTTGACCTGGATGAACTTCTCCTTGACTTCTGCGCGAGGAAGGCCACTTCGGCGGGTCATCGTCGAAGCGCCTCCCCTTGCCTAGAGTGCAAGCTCAGGTGGGCGGCTCCACCAATGGTTACTTTGATGGCCGTAGCAGGGGCACCACTGCTCCGTTTGGACGTTCTTGGATGCGTTGGAAAGCTTTTATCACAAAATATAAGGATCTGATGTAGATTCACTATGCTAAGTAACAAAAACGTGTTTCGATTCAGTTTTACTGAAAGCGATGTGTTCTGCCCACTCACATATGTGATCCTTGTGTTCCACACACTTCATCATTGGTGTCCCTTGGCTGCTCCAAACCTTGGTAGCGTGAACCAGTGAGAGCTAGGCATCCTTGAGGGTGCCTCCATACCCACTAGAGCCAACAAAGGGTTATGGGCCCACGTGCCTAGAGGGACCCTAGCTCTACAACGTTCATGCTACCGCCACGCGCCATGGCACCGACCGAGCAAGAGAGCATTGGCGTCTCCAAGTTTGACGGACTTTAACATGAGTCACAATTGGTCAGAGTGGAAGACAATGGTTTGTGAATACTAGTTATCGACTAGAAAGTACAAATACCTTCAATATGTAGTGCCACAGCGTGGCTACCATGCACAGTGACCAGCCAAAGTATGCATATGTCACTGACCATGAGCAACGAATTTCACTTCATGTGATCAGCGTTGACAACTCACAACACGAGTCCCATATAGTCAATGGGGGGTAACAATGATTTCGGAACACTATCTATTAACTAGAAAGCAGAAAAACCTTTAATGAATAGTGACACCGCGTGGTAACCATGTACAGTGACAAACCAAAGTAGGCATATGTCACTAACGATGACCAAACGAACTTCACAGTGTGTGGTCAATATTGAAAACTCATAACACGAGTCACAGATGGTCAGAGGGGGAAACAGTGGGTTGGGAGCACTAGTTGTCAACTAGCAAGTACGAAGAAGTTCACCAAGTAGTGGCACGGTTTGGCTAGCGTGCACAGTGACCAACCAAAGGATGAATACGTCACTCACAATGACCGAAGAAATCCAGTATGCGTGGTCAACATTGACAACTCATAACACGAGTCACAAATGGTCAGAGGGAGAGAAAATGGTTTTGGAACCCTTTGCATGGACTAGAAAGGACAAGTAACTTGAATACGTAGTGGCACAGTGTGGCTACTATGCACACCAAACAACCAAACTAGGCATATGTCACTAACCATGACCAAAGAATTTCAATATGGGTGGTCAACGTTCACCAACCATAACACGAGTCACAAACGGATAGAGGGGAAAACAATGGTCCGGGAATATCAGTTCTCAACTAGCAATTACAACGCCCTTCAATCAGTAGTGGCACGGTGTGGCTACCATGCACAATGACCGACCAAAATAGGCACATGTACTGCCACTGACCAAAGAATTCTGCTGTGTGTGGTCAAGGTTGACAACTCATAATACGAGTCACAAATGGTGAGAAGGGGAAACAATGGTTTGGGAACACCAAGTATCAAATAGCAAGCACAAGGAGCTTCAATACGTTGTGGCATGGTGTGGATACCATGCACGATGACCAACCAAAGTAGGCATATGTCACTAACCATGACCAAATAATGTCACTACGTGTGGTAAACCTTGACAACTCATAACACGAGTCACAAATGTTCAGGGTGGACGGAAGTGGTTTGTGAATACTAGTTATCGACTAGCAAGTACAAATACCTTCAATATGTAGTGACACAGTGTGGCTACAATGCACAGTGACCAACAAAGGTATGCACATGTCACTGACCATGAACAAAGAATTTCACTTCACGTGGTCAACATTTACAACTCACAACACGAGTAACAGATAGTCAGAGGGGGCTAACAATGGTTTGGGAACACTAGCCGTCAACAAGAAAGCAAAAAGACCTTCGATACGTAATGACACGGCATGGTAGCCATGTACAGTGACAAACCAAAGTAGGCATATGTCACAAACCATGACCAAACGGAATTCACAGTGTGTGGTCGGAGTTGAAAACTCATAACACGAGTCAAAAACGATATGTGGGGGAAACCATGGGTTGGGAATACTAGTTATCAACTAGCAAGTAGAAATATTTTCAACAAGTAGTGGCTAGCGTGCACAGTGACCAACCAAAGGATGCACACGTCACCGACTATGACGGAAGAAGTCCACTAGGTATGATCAGAGGGAGAGACAATGGTTTTGGAACCCCTTGTGTCGATTAGAAAGGACAAAGAACTTCAATATGTAGTTGTACGGTGTGGCTAATATGCAGACCAAACAACCAAACTAGGCATATGTCACCGACCACGATGAAAGATTTTCAATGTAGGTGGTCAACATTCACCAACCATAACACGAGTCACAAATGGTCAGAGGGGGGAAAATGGTTTGTGAATATCAGTTCTCAACTAGCAAGTACAGCGACCTTCAATCAGTATAAGCACGTTGTGGCTACCATGCACAATGATCAACCAAAATAGGCATATGACTACCTTTGACCAAAGGAATCCGGTGTGTGTGGTCAGCGTTGACAACTCATAATAGGAGTCACAAATGGTCAGAGGGGGAGACAATGGTTTGGGAACATCAGGATCAACTAGCAAGCACAAGGACCTTCAATACGTTGTGGCAAGATGTGGATACCATGCACGATGACCGACCAAAGTAGGCATATGTCACTGACCATGACCAAATAATTTCACTAAGTGTGGTAAACCTTGACAACTCATAACACGAGTCACAAATGGTCAGGGCGAAAGATTACGGTTTGTGAATAGTGGTTATCGACTAGCAAGTACAAATACCTTCAATATGTAGTGGCACATCGTGGCTACCATGCACAGTGACCAACCAAATTATGCATATATCACTGACCGTGAGCAACAAATTTCACTTCATGTGGTCAGTGTTGACAACTCACAACATGAGTCACTGAGAGTCAGAGGGGGCTAATAATGGTTTGGGAACACTAGCTATTAACTAGAAAGCACAAAGACCTTCACTACGTAGTGACACGGCGTGGTAACCACGTATACTGACAAACCAAACTAGGCATATGTCACTAACCATGACCAAAGAATTTCAATATGGGTGGTCAGCTTCACAACCCATAACATGAGTTACAAATGGTCAGAGGGAGAAAACATGGTTTCAAAACACTACGTATCTTCTAGTAAATACAGAGATTTTTTGTATGTATTGGCACGGTGTGGCCATCGTACACAATGACCTACCCCAGTGGGCATACATCACTGCTCATGACCAGAGAAGTTTAGTGTGTGTGGTCAACGTTCACAACTCATAATACAAGTCAAAAATGGGCAGAGGGAGAAACAATGGTTGAGGAATACTCGGTATCGACTAGCAAGTACAAAGACCTTCAATAAGTGGTGGCACGGTGTGGCTACCATGCACAATGACCAACCAAAGTATGATTGTGCCACTGAATACCATGAAAAGAGTTTCACTGTGTGTAGTAAACTTTCCTTCTTACGGCTGGTCAATCGGAGCAATGGTTGAGAGGTTATTCAAGGTCGAAGTTGCAAAATATAAAATTCCGTCTGTGTCATCTTTTTATGATTAAACTAGCTTTGTTATCATTCATTATTATGAAAACTACCCTCCAATCTTACACCCTCTTCTTTTATGCCCTTTACCCATAGGAACCCTTCTAACGTCATTTGGACATCATACGAACACTATGTGAGTTGGCTTAGTGCTTTTAGAGTTAGAGTCTGGAGCGGTAGGTCCTGGGTTTCAATCCTCGTACGCGCAATATAGAAAGGCTTGCGACCTGGGGGGGTGGCCGTGTTGTGATACATCAACTCTACCTTGGAGCCTAAGCCGTGGAGTGGGGGGGGGGGGGGGGAGTAGGGGGGTGTAATAATTTGGTCGGAAATCTGTCCTCCAGGTCGTCCACGGAAAATCCCGCTAGGGGGGTGGGAGGGAGTATTCGAGTGAATGCACATACGTGTAACAAACGAAACAAAACTGACCTGGTGTCAAATGGAGAAACCTTTTGCTATTTATCGACTAGCAAGTACAAAGAGTTTCAACAAGTAGTGGAATGGTATGGCTACCTTGCACAATGACCAACCAGATTAGGCATGTGCCACTTACCATGACCAAATAATTTTACTATGTGTGGTCAACGTTGACAACCCATAATATGGGTCACAAATTGTCAGAGGGGAAAATAATGGTTTGGGAATTCTATATACCAACTAGCAAGTACAACAATCTTCGATCAGTAGTAGCACGGTGTGCCTACCATGCACAATGACCGACCAAATTAGGCATATGTACTTCCTTTGACCAAAGAAATCCGCTGTGTGTGGTCAACGTTGATAACTCATAATACGAGTCGCAAATGGTCAGAGGGGGAAACAATGGTTTGGGAACATGAAGTATCAAATGGCAAGCACAAGGAGCTTAAATACCTTGTGGCACGGTGTGGATACCATGCAGGATGAACAGCCAAAGTGGGCATATGTCACTGGCCATGACCCAATACTGGCACTAAGTGTGGTAAACCTTGACAGCTCATAACACGAGTCACAAATGGTCAGGGTGGAAGAGAATGGTTTGTGAATACTAGTTATGGACTAGCAAGTACAAATACCTTCGAGATGTATTGGCACGGTGTGGCTACAATGTACACTGACCAACCAAAGTATGCACATGTTAATGACCATGAACAAAGAATTTCACTTCAAGTGGTCAACATTTACAACTCACAAAATGAGTCACAGATAGTAAGAGGGGGCTAACAATGGTTCGGGAACACTAGGTGTCAACAAGAAAGCACAAAGAACTTCGATACGTAATGACACCGGTGGTAACCATGTACAGTGACAAACCATAGTAGGCATATGCCACAAACCACAGCCAAACCGATTTCACAGTGTGTGGTCAACGTTGAAAACTCATAACACGAGTCACAAATGGTCAATTGGGAAACCACGGGTTGGGAACACTGGTTATCAACTAGCAAGTAGAAATATTTTCAACAAGTAGTGGCACGGTGCGGCTAGCGTGCACAGTGACCAACCAAATGGTGTACACGTCACTGACTATGACCGAACAAGTCCACTATGTATGGTCATCATTGATAACTCATAACACGAGTCACAAATGGTCAGAGGGAGAGACAATGGTTTGGGAACCCTGTGTATTGACTAGAAAGGACAGAAAACTTCAATACGTTGTGGCACGGTGTGGCTACTATGCACACCAAACAACCAAACTAGGCACATGTCACCGACCATGATGAAAGAATTTCAGTATGGGTGGTGAACATTCACCAACCATAACACGAGTCACAAACGGTCAGAGGGGGAAACAATGCTATGGGAACATCGGTTGTCAACTAGCAATTACAGCAACCTTCAATCGGTATAAGCACGGTGTGGCTACCATGCACAATGACCGACCAAAGTAGGAAATTATACTGCCGTTGACCAAATAAATCCGCTGTGTGTTGTCAGCGTTGACAACTCCTAATAGGAGTCACAAATGGTCAGAGGGGGAGACAACGGCTTGGGAACACCATGTATCAACTAGCAAGCACAAGGACCTTCAATAAGTTGTGGCACGATGTGGACACCATGCACGATGACCAACCAAAGTAGGCATATGCCTAAGCCATGGGGGGTGGGGGGGTAGGGGGTGTTATAATGCGGTTGCAAATCTGCCCTCCAGGTAGTCCACGGAACATCCCGCTATGGGGATGGGAGGGAGTAGTCCGGTGAAGGCACCTAAGCATAACAAATGAACAAAAACTGACCTGGTGTCAAAGGGAGAGACCTTTTGCTATTTATTGACTAGCAAGTACAAAGAATTTCAACAAGTAGTGGAACAGTATGGCTACCTTGCACAATGACCAACCAGATTAGGCATGTGCCACTTACCATGTCCAACTTGTTTTCTATGTGTGGTTAACGTTGACAACCCATCATATGGGTCACGAATTGTCAGAGGGGAAAAAATGGTTTGGGAATACTATATACCAACTAGCAAGTACAACGACCTTCAGCCAATAGTAGCACGGTGTGGCTACCATGCATAAAGACCGACCAAAGTAGGCATATGTACTGCCTTTGACCAAAGAAATCCGCTGTGTGTGGTCAACACTGACAACTCACATAACGAGTCACAATGGTCAGAGGGGGAAATAATGGTTTGGGAACACCAAGTATCAACTAGCAAGCACAAGGAGCTTCAATAGATTTTGGCACAGTGTGAATACCATGCACGATGACCAACCAATGCAAGCACATGTCACTGACCATGACCAAATAATGTAACCATGTGTGCTACACTTTGATAACTCATAACACGAGTCACACATGGTCAGAGTTGAAGATAATGGTTTATCAATACCAGTTATCGACTAGAATGTACAAATACCTTCAATATGCAGTGGCACCGTGTGGCTACAAGGCACGGTGACCAACCAAGGTATGCATATGTCACTGACCATGAACAAAGAGTTTCACTTCATGTGGTCAATGTTGACAACTCACAACACAAGTGATAGATATTCAGAGGGGGTAACAATGGTTTCGGAACACTAGCTGTCAACAAGAAAGCACAAAGACCTTCAATACGTAGTGACACGGCATGGTAACCATGTACAGTGACAAACCAAAGCAGGTATCTGTCACTAACCATGACCAAACGGATTTCACAGTGTGTGGTCAACGCCGAAAACACATAACACGAGTCACAAATGGTCAGGGGGGGGGAGGAACAATGGGTTGGGAACAATAGGCATCAACTAGCAAGTAGACAGATTTTCAACAAGTAGTGGTACGGTGTGACTTAAGTGCACAGTGACCAACCAAAAGATGCTTATGTCCTTGACTATGACCGAAGAAGTCCACTATGTGTGGTCAACACTGAAAACTCATAACACGAGTCACAAATGGTCAGAGGGAGAGACTGGTTTGGGAACCCTATGTATAAACTAGAAAGGACAAAGAACTTCAATACGTAGTGGCACGCTCTGGCTACTATTCACACCAAACAACCAAAGAAGGCATATGTCACTGACCATGACCAAAGAATTTCAATGTGGGTGTTCGACATTCACCAACCATATAATGAGTAACATACGGTCAAAGAGGGAAACAATGGTCTGGGAATATCAGTTCTCAACTAGCAAGTACAGCGACCTTTAATCAGTATAAGCACGATGTGGCTACCATGCACAATGACTGACCAAAGCATGCATATGTACTGCCTTTGACCAAAGAAGTCCGCTGTGTGTGGACAGAGTTGACAACTCATAAAACAAATCAAAAATATCAGAGTGCGAAACAATGGT
This sequence comes from Penium margaritaceum, assembly GCA_023375785.1. Lineage (NCBI taxonomy): Eukaryota > Viridiplantae > Streptophyta > Zygnematophyceae > Desmidiales > Peniaceae > Penium > Penium margaritaceum. Next base: position 147,792 of record SZWC01002040.1, on the reverse strand, counting down.
CTGGGAACATCATGTATCAACTAGCAAGCACAAGGACCTTCAACAAGCTGTGGCACGGTGTGAATACCATGCACGATGACAAACCAAAGTAGTAACATGTCACTGACCATGACCAAATAATCTCACTAAGTGTGGTAAACTTTGACAGCTCATAACACAAGTCACAGATGGTCAGAGTGGAAGACAATGGTTTGTGAATACTGTTTATTGAGTAGCAAGTGCAAATACCTTCAACATGTAGTAGCACAGCGTTGCTACCATGCACAGTGACCAACCAAAGTATACATATGTCACTGACCAAGACCAACAAATTTCACTTAATGTGGTCAGCCTTGACAACTCACAACACGAGTCACAGATAGTCAAAGGGGGGGGGGGTAACAATGGTTTGGGAACACTAGCTATTAACCAGAAAGCACAAATACCTTTAATATGTAGTGACACGACGTGGTAACCATATACAGTGAAAACCCATACTAGGCACATTTCAATAACCATGACCAAACGAATTTCACAGTGTGTGGTCAATCTTGAAAACTCATAACACGAGTCACAAATGGTCAGAGGGGGAAACAATGGTTTGGGAACACTAGTTGTCAACTAGCAAGTACAAAAAAAAAACTTCAACAAGTAGTGACACGGTCTGGCTAGCGTGGACAGTGACCAACCGAAAGATGAATACGTCACTGACTATGACCGAAGAAATCCAGTATGCGTGGTCAACATTGACAACTCATAACACGAGTCACAAATGGTCAGAGGGAGAGACAATGGTTTGGGAACCCTATGCATGGACTAGCGAACAAATAACTTCAATATGTAGTGGCACCGTGTGGCTACTATGCACACCAAACAACCAAACTAGGCATATGTCACTGACCATGACCAAATGATTTCAATATGGGTTGTCAACGTTCACCAACCATAACACGAATCACAAATGGTAAGAGCGGGAAACAATGGTCCGGGAATATCAAATCATAACTAGCAAGTACAACGCCCTTCAATCAGTAGTAGCACGGTGTGGCTACCATGCACAATGACCAACCAAAGTAGGCATATTTACTGTCTTTGACCAAAGAAATCCGCTGTGTGTGGTCAACATTGATAAATCATAATACGAGTCACAAATAGTCAGAGAGGGAAACAATTAGTTGGGAACACCAGGTATCAAGTAGCAAGCACAATGACCTTCAATACGTTGTGCCATGGTGTGGATACCATGTACGATGACCAACCAAGGTATGCATATGTCATTGACCATGAGCAAAGAATATCACCATGTGTGATACACTTTGAAAGCTCATAACACGAGTCACACATGGTCAGAGTGGATGATAATGGTTTCTAAATACTAGTTATCAACTAGCAAGTACAAATACATTCAATATGTATTGGCACATTGGGGCTACAATGCACAGTGACCAACCAAAGTATGCATATAACACTGACCATAACCAAATGATTTCACTTCATGTGGTCAATGTTGACAACTCACAACACACGTCATAGATATTCAGAGGGGCTAACAACGGTTTGGGAACACTAGCTATCAACTAGAAAGCACAAAGACCTTTGATACGTAGTGACACGGCGTGGTAACCATGTATAGTGAGAAACCAAAGTAGGCATATGTCACTAACCATGACCAAACGGTTTTCACAGTGTGGGGTCAACGTTGAAATCTCATAACACGAGTCACAAATGGTCAGTGGGGGAGACCATGGGTTGGGAACACTCGTTGTCAACTAGCAAGTAGAAAGATTTTAAACAAGCAGTGGCACGGTGTGGCTAGCGTGCATAGTGACCAACGAAATGATGCATATATCACTGACTACGACCGAAGAGGTCCACTATGTGTGGTCAATATTGACAACTCATAACACGAGTCACAAATGGTCAGAGGGAGAGACAATGGTTTGGGAATCCTATGTATTGACTAGAAAGGGCAAGGAACTTGAATACGTAGTGGCACGTTCTGGCTAATAAGCACCCCAAATAACCAAACTAGGCATATGTCACCGACCATGAACACGGAATTTCAATATGGGTGGTCAACGTTGACCAACCATAACACGAGTCACAAACGGTCAGAGGAGGAAACAATGCTATGGGAATATCAGTTCTCAACTAGCAAGTACAACGACCTTCAGTCAGTAGTAGCACGATGAGGCTACCATGCACAATGACCGACCAAAGTATGCATATGTACTGCCTTTGACCAAAGAAATCCGCTGTGTGTGGTCAACGTTGACAACTCATAATACGAGCCACAAATGGTCATAGGGGGAAACAATGGTTTGGGTACACCAAGTATCAAATAGCAAGCACAAGGTGCTTCAATACGTTGTGGCATGGTGTGGATACCATGCATGATGACAAACCAAAGTAGGCATATGTCACTGACCATGACCAAATAATGGCACGAAGTGTGGTAAACCTTGACAACTCATAACACGAGTCACAAATGGTCAGGGTGGAAGATAATGGTTTGTGAATACTAGTTATTGACTAGCAAGTACAAATACCTCTAATATGTAGTGGCACAGTGTGGCTACAATGCACAGTGACCAACCAAAGTATGCACATGTCACTGATCATGAACAAAGAATTTCACTTCATGTGGTCAACATTTACAACTCACAACACGAGTCACAGATAGTGTAAGCCGGGCAGTGCCAACGGTACTGATTACGGCTTGTGGCTTCCTTGAATGTACGAGATGACTGTGGATTTGGAACCTACAGGAAAAACCATGCAAGATCAACCCAAGAACGGGGTCAATCCATCAAGAATTGAGGAAGTTACGCCCGGCCGAAGGCTGGACCGGCCGAGGGGAAAACAGATGACGGGAATTCATCCCCAAGGACCAAGGCTCGATCCTCGGAAGACCCAACAAGGCCGAAGCGCACCTTGGGGCCCAGATAGTCAATGAGTCAAGGATCATTGAGGGCCAAGGGCGCTTCGGAATGGCGCCCCGGTGTGTTATTACCAGAAAGGGCGCTTCGGGCGGCCGTCACCGCCGCTAGTGGTGCTGCCAGCGGCAGATTATCGTGGTTCACGGAAACGGCCATATCTCGACTGTTCCTTCATGAAATGATGCAATTCTTGGTGCGTTGGAAAGCTGGGAAGATGAGCTACGTGATGCTGAAGCAATAATGCTCATCCTATGTCCATACAGAGCCGCCCACGGCTCGGCGGCCTCGGGTCGCCTAGGATGTGTCATCATGTACATATAGTCTTGTATGTTGACACTTGAATAACAAGTACAGTTTACTCCCACTGTGCCACACGTATTCTCGTGCTCCCCCAAGACGACCCTACGCTTCCGCAGTGCCGGGTTGGTGTGCACCGGCCTCCCCTTGGTCGCCGTTGCTGCCGGATGGTGCCTCCACCATCCGGTTGAGGCTAGCACACCGAGCCCGGTTCACACTTGGTATCAGAGCCACCCTTGGCTCAGGGATACAATCATGTACGTGGCAACCTCTCCTGGTCAGCATAGACCAGCACGCATCTCGTCTCTTTGGCGGATTCGTGCCCAAGGCCAACCACGCACTCCGGTGACAAGGCGGTAACCGGAGAACCGGTTGAGGAAGAAGTTGTAGCGGACGTGAAGATGACAACAAACTGGCTCGTCCTCGTTGGCCGCGGCGTTTGACGCGCAAGGCGAAGTAACAGCAGCCGCAGCATTGCAGAAGTTGCTTGCCGACATGCAGGCCAAGATGGACCTGTTAGAGAAGCAGAACGAGTATCTCAATCAAGAGCTCGCGAAGCGTCCAGTGACAACACCAGTGGCAGTTGCCACCGCTAACGTACCTGCGGTGGGCGTCCCGAGCCCGCCCAAGCCGGAGTCGTTTGACCCATCAAAGAAGGACGGGCCAACTCCGCATGCTTGGATACTCGGGCTGGAATTGTACTTCACCGCCATCGGCGTGGATGCCTCAAGGTATGAGGCGCGCCGCGACTATGCCGTGACCCTGTTGAGAGGGGCATCGTTGGATTGGTGGGCCGATGTGATGCGGTCCAATCCACACGGCAGTGGAGCAGCAATGGTCGCCGGCATTGCAGCCGCGACCGGAATCTCAATCCCATCGGCTCTAGCGTGCAGCAGTGGCGACCCTACCCTGAAATGGCCGACCTCGTGGAAGGAGTTCACGGAGACGTTCATCAAGCGCTTCACCATGGGTGACGTGAGGAACAACGCGCATGCCAAGCTGCATCGGCTTCGCCAAACTGGCGGTGTCGCCGAATACACTCGCAGGTTTCGTGAGATCGTCGCCAACTGTGGCTTTGACTCCCACAAATTGTGCTTCCACTACAGCAACAGCCTCAAGAACGACGCCCGTGTTGTGACGGTGATGCACGACCTCAACGCCGACCTGTCGACAATGATCGCAGCAGCCAAACGGTACGATTCACGTGTGCAACAGGCTCATGCGAACAGCCACAACTCTTTTGGTGGTGGTTATGGCAAGCGGGCCGAGAGCGATGTCAAACCCATGGCGATCGGAGCATTGCAACAGCGCAAGTGCTACAATTGTGGCAAGCCTGGCCACATTGCACGTGACTGTCGGAGTCCAAAGAAGGGCGACGGCAAGGGTAAGCGTCAAGGAAAGGGGAAGCAAGCCACGAAGGAAGCACATAAAGCAACAAAGGAGTCGGGAAACGAGGAGAGCCGGGAGTAGATGGCGTTACTCCTGGCTCCTCTCAGCCCAAACTGCCAGTTGACCGCCCACCCAAACGCCTTGCGCCAATTAACGGGGTTTCCGAGGTCAAGGCATGGGACGCGGGGTATGAGGAAGAGCAGTCCGCACTTCTCTTGGAGGCGTGAGTGAAAGGCGTCAAGGGGAAGGTAGGGAGCCTGCTGGATTGTGGCGTGAGCCACAGTTTTGTGAGCATGGAGTGTGCTCGGAAGTGGGGCCTTGCGCTCACGAGCAAGAAGCGGACCGCTAACCAAGTGGACGGCATGATTGAAGTGGGGAACCTGTCCCGTCCCCCCTCCATTCGCGTGGGGAAGCTTCGCATAACGACCGTATACCGGGTGTGCCCGATGAAGGATTACGATGTGATCCTCAGTCGTGACTTCCTCCACAAGAACAACCCCGTCGTCAATTGGGAGGCGCGCACCGTCTCAGTCAAGCTCGGAGACAAGGAGTATCCCCTGCCTACGTGGTCCGAGGAAGAGGCCGCGGAGGAGGAGACTTGCAAGGAGGAAGCGCCGCAGCAGTCGGTGCCTTGCAAGGAAGAATCGGCGCCGATGATGCTGAACTTGGTGCAGCTCAAGCACGCGATTCGAAAGAAGGAGCAGATTTTTCTGGCGTTCGTGCGAGACGTGGAAGACGATTTCGACAAACCAGAGGACGTGGCGCCTGCTGTGATGCATGGGGCGACTCGTGAGCAGCCGGGGGCCCAAGGCAAGTTTGCCGCGGTGCCCGAGGGGCTTCGGAAGGTGTGTGCAGAATTTGAGGACGTATTCCCCGACACCCTCCCGGCGGGTCTGCCACCAAAGCGAGACGTGGACCATCGCATCGACCTCAAACCTGGAGCGTGCCCCCCTGTTCGTGCAACGTACCGCATGAGTGACGCGCAACTGTAGGAGCTCAAGAAGCAGCTGACCAAGATGACGGAGCAGGGCTTCATCCGCCCCTCCTCTTCTCCCTACGCTGCACCTGTCTTGTTTGTGCAAGAAAAAGACGGGGGAGATGCGCATGTGCGTGGACTACCGGGCGTTGAACGAGTTGACCATCAAGAACCGGTACCCGCTTCCACGAGTTGAGGAGCTCTTCGATCAGCTCCGTGCGGCTTGCTTCTTCACAAAGATCGACCTCCGTTCCGGCTACCACCAGATCCACATCGCAGCAGATGATGTGGAAAAGACGGCCTTCCGTACCCGCTATGGTCACTACGAGTTCCTCGTGATGCCTTTCGGGTTGACCAATGCGCCGGCCACCTTCATGGCGGCGATGAACAACATCTTCAGGCCGTACTTGGATGACTTCGCGGTGGTGTGCCTCGAAGACATCTTGNGAGTTGACCATCAAGAACCGGTACCCGCTTCCACGAGCTGAGGAGCTCTTCGATCAGCTCCGTGCGGCTTGCTTCTTCACAAAGATCGACCTCCGTTCCGGCTACCACCAGATCCACATCGCAGCAGATGATGTGGAAAAGACGGCCTTCCGTACCCGCTATGGTCACTACGAGTTCCTCGTGATGCCTTTCGGGTTGACCAATGCGCCGGCCACCTTCATGGCGGCGATGAACAACATCTTCAGGCCGTACTTGGATGACTTCGCGGTGGTGTGCCTCGAAGACATCTTGGTGTATAGCAGGACGGCGGCGGAGCATGAGGAGCATGTGAAGAAGGTCCTCGAGATTTTGAGGAGGGAGAAATTGTTTGCAAAACTCTCCAAGTGTGAGTTCACGGTGGGGAAAGTTGAATTCCTTGGACACATCATTGGCAATGGACAGATTTCCATGGACCTGCGCAAGGTGTCGGCCGTGCAAGAGTGGCCGAAGTTGCGTAGTGTGAACGATGTGCACGTGTTCCTTGGTTTTTGCAACTACTACCATAGGTTTATCCTTGGCTATGCAGGAGTGTCAGCGCCACTCTCCAATCTCACTCGCAAGGATCCCGAGTGGCGATGGGGAGTTAGCAAACAAGAAGCCTTTGAGAATCTCAAACGGGCCCTGACCTCCGCGCCGGCCTTGCACTTGGCTGACAGCGGCCGTGAGTTTGAAATGGCGACGGATGCATCGGACCTGGCCACTGGTGGAATCCGTTTGCACGACTTTGGCAACGGGTCGCAGCCGGTCGCCTACTACTCGCGCAATGGCACTAAGTGTGGTACACCTTGACAACTCATATCACGAATGAAAAATGGTCAGGGTGGAAGATATTGATTTTGTGAATACTAGTTATTGACTAGCAAGTACGAATACCTTCAATATGTAGTGGCACATTGTGGCTACAATGCACAGTGACCGACCAAAGTATGCATATGTCACTCACCATGAACAAAGAACTTCAGTTCATGTGGCCAACATTTACAACTCACAACACGCGTCACTGATAGTCAGAGGGGGTAACAATAGCTTGGGAACACTAGCTGTCAACAAAAAAGCTCAAACACCTTCGATACGTAATGACACGGCGTGGTAATTATGTATAGTGACAAACCAAAATATGCATGTGTCACAAACCATGCCGAAGCGGATTTCACAGTGTGTGGTCAACGTTGAAAACTCATGCCAAAAGTCACAAATGGTCACTGGGGGAGACCATGGGTTGGGAACACTAGTTATCAACTAGCAAGTATAAACATATTCAACAAGTAGTGGCACGGTGTCGCTAGCATGCACAGTGACCAACCAACGGATGCATATGTCAGTGACTATGACCGAAGAACTCCACTATGTGTGGTCAACATTGACAGCCCGTAACACGAGTCACAAATGGTCAAAGGGAGAGACAATCGTTTGGCAACCGTATGTATCAACTAGAAAGGACAAGGAATTTCAATACTTAGTGGCACGGTGTGGCTACTATGCACACCAAACAACCAAACTAGGCATATGTCACTGACCATGACCAGATTATTTGAATATGGATAGTGAACGTTGACCACCCATAACACGAGTCACAAAGGGTCAGGGGAGGAAACAATGCTATGGGAATATCGGATATCAACTAGCAAGTACAACGACCTTTAGTCAGTAGTAGCACGGTGAGGCTACCATGCACAATGACCAACCAAAGTAGGCATATGTACTGCTTTTGACCAAAGAAATCCGATGTGTGTGGTCAACGTTGACAACTCATAATACGAGTCACAAATGAAGAGAGGGGGAACCAATGGTTTGGGAACACCGAGTATCAGATAGCAAGTACAAGGAGCTTCAATACGTTGTGGCACAGTGTGGATACCATGCACGATGACCAACCAAAGTAGGCATATGTCACTCACCATGACCAATAAATGGCACTATGTGTGACAACCCTTGACAACTCATAACACGAGTCACAAAAGGTCAGGGTGGAATGTAATGGTTTGTGAATACTACTTATCGACTAGCAAGTACAAATACATTCAATATGTAGTGGCACAGTGTGGCTACAATGGACTGTGACCAGCCAAAGTATGCATATGTGACTGACTATGAACGAAGAATTTCACTTCATGTGGTCAACATTTACAACTCAAAAACTGGGTCACAGATAGTCAGAGGGGGCTAACAATGGTTTGGGATTAATGGCTGTGAACAAGAATGCACAAAGACCTTCGATTTGTAATGACACGGAAGGGTAACCATGTACAGTAACAACCCAAAGTAGGCATGTGCCACAAACCATGACCAAACGGATTTCACAGTGTGTGGTCAATGTTGAAAACTCATAACACGAGTCACAACTGGTCAGTGGGGGAAACCATGGGTTGGGAACACTAGTTATCAACTAGCAAGTAGACAGGTTTCCAGCAAGTAGTGGCACGGTGTGGCTTGCGTGCACAGTGATCAACCAAAGGATTCATATGTCACTGACTATGACCGAAGAAGTCCATTATGTGTGGTCAACATTGACAACTCATAACACGAGTCACAAATGGTCAGAGGGAGATACAATGGGTTGGGAACCCTATGTATCAACTAGAAAGGACAAGGAACTCCAATACGTAGTGGCATGGTGTGGCTAATTTGCACACCAAACAACCAAACTAGGCATATGTCACCGACCATGACCACATAATTTTAACATGGGTGGTCAACGTTGACCAACCATAACACAAGTCACAAACGGTCAGGGGAGGAAACAATGCCATGGGTATATCAGTTCTCAAATAGCAAGTACAGCGACCTTCAGTCAGGAGTAGCACGGTGTGGCTACCATGCACAATGACCGACCAAAGTAGGCATATGTTTTGCCTTTGACCAAAGAAATCCGCTGTGTGTGGTCAATGTTGAGAACTCATTATACGAGTCACAAATGGTCAGAGGGGGAAACAATGGTTTGGGAATACCGAGTATCAAATAGCAAGCACAAGGAGCTTCAATACAATGTGGCACGGTGTGGATATCATGCACGATGACCAACCAAAGTAGGCATATGTCACCGACCATGACAAAACAATGGCACTAAGTGTGGTACACCTTGACAAGTCATAACACAAGTCACAAATGGTCAGGGTGGAAGATAATGATCTGTGAATACTAGTTAGTGACTAGCAAGTACAGATACCTTCAATGTGTAGTGGCACAGTGTGGCTACAATGCACAGTGACCACCCAAAGAATGCATATGTCACTGACCATGAACAAAGAATTTCACTTCATGTGGTCAACATTTACAACTCACAACACGAGTCACTTGTAGTCAGAGGAGGTAACAATGGTTTGGGAACACTAGCTGTCAACAAGAAAGAACAGAGACATTTGATACGTAATGACACGGCGTGGCAACCATGTACAGTGACAAACCAAAGTGGGCATGTGTCACAAACCATAACCAAACGGATTTCACGGTGTAGGGTCAACGTTGAAAACTCATAACACCAGTCACAAGTGGTCAGTGGGGGAGACCATGGGTTGGGAACACTAGTTATGAACTAGCAAGAAGAAAGATTTTCAACAAGTAGTGGCACGGTGTGGTTAGCGTGCACAGTGACCAACCAAAGGATGCATATGTCACTGACTATGACCGAAGAAGTCCGCTATGTGTGGTCAACATTGACAACTCATAGCACGAGTCACAAATGGTCAGAGGGAGAGACAATGGTTTGGGAACACCGGGTATCAAATAGCAAGCACAAGAAGCTTCAATACGTTGTGGCACAGTTTGGATACCATGCACGATGACCAGCCAAAGTAGGCATACGTCACTGACCATGACCAAATAATGGGACTAAGTGTAATAAACCTTGACAACTCATAACACGAGTCACCGGTGGTCAGGGTGGAAGAAACTGGTTTGTGAATAGCAGTTATCGACTAGCAAGTACAAATACCTTTAATATGTAGTGGCACAGTGTGGCTACAATGCACAATGACCAACCAAAGTATGCATATGTCACTGACCATGAACAAAGAATTTCACTTCACGTGGCCAGCATTTACAACTCACAACACGTGTCACAGATAGTCAGAGGGGGCTAACAATGGTTTTGGAACACTAGCTGTCGACAAGAAAGCACAAAGATCTTCGGTATGTAATGACACAGCGTGGTAACAATGTACAGTGACAAACCAAAGTAGGCATGTGTCACAAACCATGACCAAACGGATTTCATAGTGTGTGGTCAATGTTGAGAACTCATAACACGAGTCACAAATGGTCAGTGGGGGAAACCATGGGTTAGGAACACAAGTTATCAACTAGAAAGTCAAAATATTTTCAACAAGTAGTGGCATGGTGTGGCTAGCGTGCACAGTGACCAACCAAAGGATGCATATGTCACTTTCTGTGAACAAAGAAGTCCACTATGTGTGGTCAACATTGACAGCTCATAGCACGAGTCACAAATGGTCAAAGGGAGAGACAATAGTTTGGGAACCCTATGTATCGACTAGAAAGGACAAAGAACTTCAATATGTAGTGGCACGGTGTGGCTAATGTGCACACCAAACAACCAAACTAGGCATATGTCACTGACCATGATCAGGGAATTTCAATATGGGTGGTCAACGTTGACCAACCATAACACGAGACAAAAATGGTCAGGGGAGGAAACAATGCTATGGGAATATCAGTTCTCAACAAGAAAGCACAACGACCTTTAGTCAGTAGTAGCACGGCGTGGCAACCATGCACAATGACCGACCAAAGTAGGCATATGTACTGCCTTTGAGCAAAGAAACCCGCTGTGTGTGGTCAATATCGACAACTCATAGTACGAGTCACAAATGGTCAGAGGGGAAAAGAATGGTTTGGGAAAACCAAGTATCAAATAGCAAGCACAAGGAGCTTCAATACGTCGTGGCACGGTGTGGATACCATGCACGATGACCATTAAAAGTAGGCATGTTTCACCGACCATGACCAAATAATGGCACTAAGTGTGGTAAGCCTTGACAACTCATAACACGAGTCACAAATGGTCAGGGTGGAAGATAATGGTTTGTGAATACTAGTTATCGAATAGCAAGTACAAATGCCTTCAATATGTAGTGGCACAGTGTGGCTACAATGCACTGTGACCAACCAAAGTATGCATATGTGACTGACCATGAACAAATAACTTCACTTCATGTGGTCAACATTTACAACTCACAACACGGGTCACAGACAGTCAGAGGGGGCTAACAATGGTTTGGGAAAACTGGCTGTCAACAAGAAAGCACAAATACCCTCCATACGTAATGACACGGCGTGGTAACCATGTACAGTAACAAACTGAAGTAGGCATGTCTCACAAACCATGACCAAACGGTTTTCACAGTGTGTGGTCAACGTTGAAAACTCATAACACAGATCACGACTTGTCAGTGTGGGAAACCATGGGTTGGGAATACTAATTATCAACTGGCAAGTAGAAAGATTTTCGACAAGTAGTGGCACGGTGTGGCTAGCGTCCACAGTGACCAACCAAAGGATGCATATGTCACTGACTATGACCGAATAAGTCCATTATGTGTGGTCAACACTGACAACTCATAACACGAGTCACAAATGGTCAGAGGGAGAGACAGTGTTTTGGGAACCCTATGTATCGACTAGAAAGGACAAAGAACTTCAATACGTAGTGGCACCGTGTGGCTAATATGCAGACCAAACAACCAAACTAGGCATATGTCACTAAACATGACGAGAGAATTTCAATATGGGTGGTCAACGTTGACCAACCATAACACGAGTCAAAAACGGTCAGGGGAGGAAACAATGCTATGGAAATATCAGTTCTCAACTAGCGAGTACAACGACCTTCGGTCAGTAGTAGCACGCTGTGGCTACCATGCACAACGAACGACCAAAGTAGGCATATGTACTGCCTCTGACCAAAGAAATCTGTTGTGTGTGGTGAACATTGGCAGCTCATAATACGAGTCACAAATGGTCAGAGGGGGAAACAATGGTTTGGGAACACCAAGTAGCAAAAAGCAAGCACAAGGAGCTTCAATACGCTGTGGCACGGTGTGGATACCATGCACGATGACCAAGCAAAGCCGGCACATGTCTCTGACCATGACCAAATAATGGCACTAAGTGTGGAAAACCTTGACAACTCATAACACGGGTCAAAAATGGCCAGGGTGGAAGATAATGGTTTGTGAATACTAGTTATTGACTAGCAAGTACAAATACCTTCAATATGTAGTGGCACAGTGTGGCTACAATGCATGGTGACCAACCAAAGTATGCATATGTCACTGACCATGAACAACGAATTTCATGTGGTCAGCGTTGACAACTCACAACACGAGTAACTGATAGTCAGATGGGGTAACAATGGTTTGGGAACACTAGCTATCAACTAGAAAGCACAAAGACACTCAATATGTACGGACACGGTGTGGTAACCATGTACATTAACAAACCAAACTAGGCATATGTCACTAATCATGACCAAAGAATTTCAACAAGGGTGGTCAACGTTGGAAACCCATAACATGAGTCACAAATGGTCAGAGGGGGAAAACATGGTCTCAAAATACTATGTATCTTCTAGCAAGTACAAATATTTTTTGTATGTATTGGCATGGTGTGGCTACCGTGCACAACGACCTACCCAGTCAGGCATACATCACAACTCGTGACCAAAGAAGTTTAGTGTGTGTGGTCAACGTTCACAAATCATAATACAGGTCAAAACTTGGCAGAGGGAGGAACAATGGGTTGGGAATACTCGGTATCGACTATCAAGTACAACGACCTTTGATAAATGGTGGCATGGTGTGGCTACCATGCACAATGACCAACCAAAGTATGCTTGTGTCACTGAATATCATAAAAAGAGTTTCACTGTGTGTGGTCAACTTTCCTCCTTACGGCTGGTCAATCAGAGCAATGGTTGAGAGGTTATTCAAGCTCAAAGCTGCAAAGTTTGAAATTCCGTCTGCGTTAATCTTTTCATGATTAAACTAGCTTTGTTATCATTCATACTTTTGAAAACTACCCTCTAGTTTACACCCCCTTATTTTATGCCCTTTACCCATAGGAACCCTTACAATGTCATTTGGACATCATATGAACACCATGTGCACCGGCTTAGTGTTTATAGGGTTAGATTCTGGAGCGGTGGGTCCTGGGTTTGAATCCTCGTACGTGCAATATAGAATAGGCTCGCGACCTGGGGGGGGGGGGGGGGGGGGGGGGGG
>SZWC01002040.1:74325-134347 GCA_023375785.1 Penium margaritaceum | reverse complement strand
GTGTTGTGATACCTCAACTCTACATTCGAGCCTAAACCATGGGGGGGGGGGTAGAGGGGGTGTCATAATGCGGTCGCAAATCTGTCCTCCAGGTCGTCCATGGAACATCCCTCTAGGGGGGGTGGGAGGGAGTATTCCAGTGAAGACACCTATGCGTAACAAATCAACAAAAACCGACCTGGTGTCAAGGGGATAAACCTTTTGCTATTTATTGACTAGCAAGTGCCATGAATTTAAACAATTAGTGGAACGGTGTGGCTACAATGCACAATGACCAACCAGATTAGGCATGTGCCACTTACCATGACCAAATAATTTTACTATGTGTGGTCAACGTTCACAAGCCATAATATGGGTCACGAATTGTCAGAGGGGGAAACAATGGTTTGGGAATACTATATACCAACTAGCAAGTACAACGACCTTCAGTCAGTAGTAGCACGGTGTGGCTACCATGCACAACAACCGACCAAAGTAGGCATGTGTACTGCCTTTGACCAAAGAAATCCGCTGTGTGTGGTCAACGTTGACAACACATAAATTGAGTCACAACTGGTCAGAGGGGGAAACAACAGGTTGGGAACACCAAGTATCAACTAGCAAGCTCAAGGAGCTGCAATACGTTTTGGCACGGCGTGGATACCACGCACGATGACCAACCAAAGTAGGCATATGTCACTGACCATGACCAAATAATGTCACCATGTGTAGTACACTTTGACAACTCATAACAGGAGTCACAAATGGTCAGAGTGGAAGAGAATGGTTTCTCAATACTAGTTATCAACTAGGAAGTACAAATACCTTCAATATGTAGTGGAAAAGTGTGGGTACAATGCACAGTGACCAACCAAAGTATGCATATGTCACTGATCATGAACAAAGAATTTCATTTCATGTCGTCAATGTTGACAACTCACAACACGAGTCAAAGATATGCAGAGGGGGTAACAATTGTTTGGAACAATATCTATCAAAAAGAAAGCACAAAGACCTTCGATACGTAGTGACACGACGTGGTAACCATGTACAATGACAAACCAAAGTAGGCATATATCACTAACCATGACCAAACGGATTTCATGGTGTGTGGTCAACGTTGAGAACGCAAAACACGAGTCACAATTATCAGACGGAAAACAATGGGTTGGGAACACTAGTCATCAGCTAGCAAGTAGAAAGATTTCAACAAGTAGTGGCACGGTGTGGCTAGCGTGTACAGTGACCAACCAAAGGATGCATATGCTTCTAACTATGACCGAAGAAGTCCACTATGTGTGGTCATGATTGACAACTCATAACACGGGTCACAAATGGTCAGAGGAGGAAACAATGGTCTGGAAACATCAGGTATCAACTAGCAAGCACAAGGACCTTCAACAAGTTGTGGCACGGTGTGGATACCATGCACGCTAACCAACCAAAGTAAGCATATGTCACTGACCATGACCAAATAATGTCAATAAGTGTGGTAAAGTTTGACAGCTCATAACACGAGTCACAAATGGTCAGAGTGGAAGACAATGGTTCGTGACTACTAGGTATCGAATAGCAAGTACAAATACCTTCAATATGTAGTCGCACAGCGTGGCTATCATGCAAAGTGACCAACCAAAGTATGCATATGTCACTGACCATGACCAACGAATTTCACTTCATGTGGTCAGCGTTGACAACTCACAACACGAGTCACATATAGTCTAAGTGGGGTAACAATGGTTTGAAAATACTGGCTATTAACCAGAAAGCACAAATACCTTTCATATGTAGTGACATGGCAAGGTAACCATGTACAGTGACAAGCCAAAGTAGGCATATGTCACTAACCATGACCAAACAAATTTCACAGTGTGTGGTCAGTATTGAAAACTCATAACACGAGTCACAAATGGTGAGAGGGGAAAACAATGCATTGGGAACACTAGTTGTCAACCAGCAAGTAAGAAGAATTTCAACAAGAAGTGGCACAGCTTGGCTAGCGTGCACAGTGACCAACCAAAGGATGAATACGTCACTGACTATGACCAAAGAGATCTAGTATGCGTGGTCAACATTGACAACTCATAACACGAGTCACAAATGGTCAAAGGGAGAGACAATGCTTTGGGAACCCTATGCATGGACTAGACATGACAAACAACCTCAATACGTAGTGGCATGGTGTGGCTACTATGCACACCAAACAACCAAACTAGGCATATGTCACTGACCATGACCAAATAATTTCAACACGGATGGTCAACGTTCACCAACCATGGTACGAGTAACAAATGGTCAGAAGAGGGAACAATGGTTCGGGAATATCAGTTTTCAACTAGCAAGTACAACACCCTTCAATCAGTAGTAGCATGGTGTGGCTACCATGCACAATGTCCGACCAAAGTAGGCATATGTACTGCCTTTGGCCAAAGAAATCCGCTGTGTGTGGTCAACGTTGACAACTCGTAATACGAGTCACAAATGGTCAGAGGGGGAAACAATGGATTAAGAACACCAAGTGTCTAGAAGGAAGCACAGGGAGCTTCAATACGTTGTGGCACAGCGTGGATACCATGCAGTATGACCAACCAAAGTAGGCATATGTCACTGACCATGACCAAATAATTGCACTAAGTGTGGTAAACCTTGACAACTCATAACACAAGTCACGAATGGTCAGGGTGGAATATAATGATTTGTGAGTACTAGTTATCGACTAGCAAGTACAAATACCTTCAATACGTAGTGGCACAGTGTAGCTACAATGCACAGTGACAAACCAAAGCATGCATATGTCACTGACCATGAACAAAGAATTTCACTTCATGTGGTCAACATTTACAACTCACAACACGGATCACAGATAGTGAGAGGGGGCGAACAATGGTTTGGGAACACTAGCTGTCAAGAAGAAAGCACAAAGTCTTTCGATACGTAATGATACATCGTGGTAACCAAGTACAGTAACAAACAAAATGCATTTGTCACAAACCATGACCAAACGGATTTCACAGTGTGTGGTCAATGTTGAAAACTCAAAACTAGAGTGACAACTGGTCTGTGGGAGAAACCATGGGTTGGGAACACTCGTTATCAACTAGCAAGAAGAAAGATTTTCAACAAGAAGTGGCACGGTATGGCTAGCGTGCACAGTGACCAACCAAAGGATCCAGTTGTCATTGACAATGACTGACAAAGTCTACTATGTGTGGTCAACATTGACAACTCACAACACGAGTCACAAATGGTCAGAGGGAGAGACAATGGTTTGGGAACAATATGTATCCACTAGAAAGGACAAGGAACTCCAATACGTAGTGGCACGGTGTGGCTAATATGCACACCAAACAACCAAACTAGGCATATGTCACTGACAATGACTGACAAAGTCTACTATGTGTGGTCAACCTTGACAACTCATAACACGAGTCACAAATGGTCACGGTGGAAGATAATGGGTTGTGAATTCTAGTTATGTACTAGCAAGTACAAATACCTTCAATATGTAGTGGCACAGTGTGGCTACAATGCACAGTGACCAACCAAAGTATGCATATGTCACTGACCATGAACAAAAAAGTCTACTATGTGTGGTCAACCTTGACAACTCATAACACGAGTCACAAATGGTCACGGTGGAAGATAATGGGTTGTGAATTCTAGTTATGTACTAGCAAGTACAAATACCTTCAATATGTAGTGGCACAGTGTGGCTACAATGCACAGTGACCAACCAAAGTATGCATATGTCACTGACCATGAACAAAGAATTTCACTTCATGTGGTCAGCATTTACAACTCACAGCACGGGTGACAGGTAGTTAGAGGGGGCTAGCAATGGGTTGGGAACACTAGTTGTCAACAAGAAAGCACAAAGACCTTTGACATGTAATGACATTGCATGGTAACCATGCACAGTGACAAACCAAAGTAGGCATGTGTCACAAACCATGACCAAACGGATTTCACATATGTGGTCAACGCTCAAAACGCATAACACGAGTCACAAATCGTCGGTGGGGGAAACCATGGGTTGGGAACACTAATTATCAACTAGCAAGGAGAAAGATTTTCAACAAGTAGTGGCACGGTGTGGCTAGTGTGCACAGTGACCAACCAAAGGATGCACACGTCACTGACTATGACCGAAGAAGTCCACTATGTATGGTTAACATTGACAACTCATAACACGAGTGACAATTGGTCACAGTGAGAGGCAATGATTTGGGAACCCTATGTTTCGACTAGAAAGGCCAAAGAACTTCAATACGTAGTGGCACGGTGTGGCTACTCTGCACACCAAACAACCAAACAAGGCATATGTCACCGACCATGATGAAAGAATTTCAACATGGGTGGTCAACATTCACCAACCATAACACGAGTCACAAAGGGTCAGAGGGGGAAACAATGGTCTGTAAATATCAGTTATAACCTAGCAAGTACAACGACCTTCAATCAGTATAAGCACGGTGTGGCTACCATGCACAATGACCAACCAAAGTAGGCATATGTACTACCATTGACCAACGAAACCCGCTGTGTGTGGTCAGCATTGAAAACTCATAACAGGAGTCACAAATGGTCAGAGGAGGAGACGATGGTTTGGGAACCCTACGTATCAACTATAAAGGACAAAGAACTTCAATACGCAGTGGCACGGTGTGGCTACTATGCACTCCAAACAACCAAACTAGGCATATGTCAAAGTATGCATGTGTCAGAAACAAGGACCGAACGGATTTCACAGTGTGTGGTCAACGTTGAAAACTCATAACACGAGTCACAAATGATCAGTGGGGGAAACCATTTGTTGGGAACACTAGTTTTCAACTAGCAAGTTGAAATATTTTCAACAAGTAGTGGCATGGTGTGGCTAGCGTGCACAGTGACAAACCAAATGATGCATATGTCACTGACTATGAAAAAGAAGTCCACTATGTGTGGTCAACATTGACAACTCATAACACGAGTCACAAATGGTCAGAGGGAGGAACAATGGTTTGGGAACCCTATGTATCTACTGGAAAGGAAAAAGAACGTCAATACGTAGTGGCACCGTGTGGCTAATATTCACACCAAACAACCAAACTAGGCACATGTCACTGACCATGACCAGGTAATTCGAATATGGGTGGCCAATGTCGACCAACCATAACATGAGTCACAAACGGTCAGGGGAGGAAACAATGCTATGGGAATATCAGTTCTCAACTAGCAAGTACAACGACCTTCAGTGAGTAGTAGCACGGTGTGTCTACCATGCACAATCACCGACCAAAGTAGGCATATGTACTGCCTTTGACCAAAGAAATCTGCTCTGTGTGGTCAACGTTGACAGCTCATAATACGAGTCACAAATGGTCAGATGGGGAAACAATGGTTTGGGAACACCGAGTATCAAATAGCAAGCACATGGAGCTTTAATACATTGTGGCACAGCGTGGATGCCATGCACGATGACCAACCAAAGTAGGCATATGTCACTGACCATGACGAAGTAATGGCAATAAGTGTGGTAAACCTTGACAACTCATAACACGAGTCACAAATGATCAGGGTGGAAGACAATGGTTTGTGAATACCAGTTATCTGCTAGCAAGTACAAATACCTTCAATATGTTGTGGCACAGTGTGGCTACAATGCACAGTGACCAACCAAAGTATGCATATGTCACTAACCATGAAGAAAGATTTTCACTTCATGCGGTCAACATTTACAAATCACAACACGGGTCACAGATAGTCAGAGGGGGCTAACAATGGTTTGAGAACACTAGCTGTCATCAAGAAAGCACATAGACCTTCGATACGTAATGACACAGCGTGGTAACCATGTACAGTTACAAATCAAAGTATGCATGTGTCACAAACAAGGACCAAACGGATTTCACTGTGTGTGGTCAACGTTGAAAACTCATAACACGAGTCACAAATGGTCAGTGGGGGAGACCATGGGTTGGGAACACTAGTTATCAACTAGCAAGTTGAAGTATTTTCAACAAGTAGTGGCATGGTGTGGCTAGCATGCACAGTGACCAACCAAATGATGCATATGTCACTGACTATGAACGAAAAAGTCCACTATGTGTGGTCAACATTGACAACTCATAACATGAGTCACAAATGGTCAGAGGGAGGAACAATGGTTTGGGAATCCCATGTATCCCCTAGAAAAGAAAAAGAACTTCAATACGTAGTGGCACGGTCTGGCTAATATGCACACCAAACAACCGAACTAGGCATATATACTGCCTTTGGTTGGTGAACGTTGACCACCCATATTTAAAGTATATCGTCATGGTCAGTGACATATGCCTACTTCGGTTGTTTGGTGTAAATATCAGCTACACTGTGACACTCTGTATTGAAGTTCATTATCCTTTCTAGTCGATATGTAGGGTTCCCAAACCATTGTATGTCCCTCTCACCATTTGTGACTCGTGTTATGAGTTGTCAATGTTGCCCACACATAGTGGACTTCTTCGGTCATAGTCCGTGACATATGCATCCTTTGGTTGGTCACTGTGCACACTAGCCACACCGTGCCACTACTTGTTGAAAATCTGTCTACTTGCTAGTTGATATCTAGTGTTCCCACCCCATGCTTTCTCCCACTGACCAGTTGTGACTCGTGTTATGAGTTTTCAACGTTGACCACACACTGTGAAATCCGTTTGGTCATGGTTCGTGACACATGCCTACTTTGGTTTATTACTTTACATGGTTACCACGCCGTGTCATTACGTGTCGAAGGTCTTTGTGCTTTCTTGTTGACAGCCAGTATTCCCAAACCATTGTTAGCCCCCACCGACTATCTCTGACCCGTGTTGTGAATTGTGAATGTTCACCACATGAAGTGAACTTCTTTGTTCATGGTCAGTCACATATGCATAACTTGGTTCGTCACAGTGCATTGAAGCCACACCGTGCCACTATATATTGAAGGTATTTGTACTTGCTAGTCGATAACTAGTATTCACAAACCATTATCTTCCACCCTGACCATTTGTGATCCGTGTTATGAGTTGTCAAGGTTTACCACACTTAGTGCCATTATGTGGTCATGGTCAGTGACATATGCCTATGTTGGTTGGTCATCGTGCATGGTATCTACACCGTGCCACAACGTATTGAAGCTCCTTGTTCTTGCTATTTCATACTTGGTGTTCCCAAACCATTGTTTTCCCCTCTGACCATTTGTGACTCGTATTATGAGTTGTCAATGTTGACCACACACAGCGGATTTCTTTGCTCAAAGGTAGTACATATGCCTACTTTCGTCGGTGATTTTGCATGGTTGCCACGCCGTGCTACTACTGACTGCAGGTCGTTGTACTTTCTCCTTAAGATGTGATATTCCCATAGCATTGTTTCCTCGCCTGACCGTTTTTGACTCGTGTTATGGTTGGTCAACATTGACTACCCATATTGAAATTCTCTCATCATGGTCAGTGACATATGCCTAGTTTGGTTGTTTGGTGTGCATATTAGCCACACTGTGCCACTACGTATTCAAGTTCCTTGTCCTTTCTAGTCGATACATAGGGTTCGGAAACCATTGTATCTCCCTCTGCCCATTTGTGACTCGTGTTATGAGTTGTCAATGTTGACTACACATAATGAACTTCTTTGTTCATGGTCAGTGAAATATGCATCCTTTGGTCGGTCACTGTACACGCTAGGCACACCGTGCCACTACTTGTTGAATATCTTTCTACTTGCTAGTTGATAACTAGTATTCCCAACCCATGGTTTCCCCCACTGACCAGTTGTGACTCGTGTTATGAGTTTCAACGTTGACCACACGCTGTGAAATCCGTTTGGTCATGGTTTGTGACACATGCCTACTTTGGTTTGTTACTGTACATGGTTACCATGCCGTGTCATTACGTATCGAAGTTCTTGACAGCCAGTGTTTCCAAACCATTGTTACCCCCCTGTGACTATATGTGACCCGTGTTGTGAGTAGTAAATGTTGACCACATGAAGTGAAGTTATTTGTTTATGGTCAGTCACATATGCATACTTTGGTTGGTCAGTGTGCATTGTAGCCACACTCTGCCACTACATATTGAAGGTATTCGTACTTCCCAGTCAATAACTAGTATTCACAAAACATTACATTCCACCCTGACCATTTGTGATTCGTGTTATGAGTTGTCAAGGTTTACCACACTTAGTGCCATTATTTGGTCATGGTCTGTGACATATGCCTACTTTGGTTGGTCATCGTGCATGGTATCACACCGTGCCACAATGTATTGAAGCTCACTGTGCTTGCTATTTGATACTTGGTGTTCCCAAACCATTGTTTTCCCCTTTGACCATTTGTGACTCGTATTATGAGTTGTCAATGTTGACCACACATAGCGGGTTTCTTTGCTCAAAGGCAGTACATATGCCTACTTTCGTCGGTCGTTGTGCATGGTTGCCATGTCGTGCTACTACTCACTGAAGGTCGTTGTACTTTCTCGTTGATAACTGGTATTCCCATGGCATTGTTTTCTCCCTTGACCGTTTTTGTCTCGTGTTATGGTTGGTCAACGTTGACCACCCACATTGAAATTCCCTGGTCATGGTTAGTGACATATGCCTAGTTTGGTTGTTTGATGTGCATATTAGCCACACCGTGCCACTACATATCGAAGTTCTTTGTCCTTTCTAGTCAATACATAGGGTTCCCAAACCATTGTTCCTCCCTCTTACCATTTTTTACTCGTGTTATGAGTTGTCCATGTTGACCACACATAGTGGACTTCTTCATTCACAGTCAGTGACATATGCATCCTTTGGTTGGTCACAGTGCACGCTAGCCACACCATGCCACTACTTGTTGAAAATATTTCAACTTGCTGGTTGATAACTAGTATTCCCAACCCATGGTTTCCCCCACTGACCATTTGTGACTTGTGTTATGCGTTTTCAACATTGACCAGACACTGTGAAATCCGTTTGCTCATGGTTTGTTACACATGCCTACTTTGGTTTGTCACTGTACATGGTTACCACGCCGTGTCATTACGTATCGAAGGTCTTTGTGCTTTCTTGTTGACAGCTAGTCTTCCCAAACCAATCTTAGCCCCCCCTGACTATCTGTGACCCGTGTTGTGAGTTGTAAATGTTGACCACATGAAGTGAAATTCTTTGTTCATGGTCAGTGACATATGCATCCTTTGGTTGGTCACTGTGCATTGTAGCCACACTGTGCCACTACATCTTGAAGGTATTGTACTTGCTGGTCAATAACTAGTATTCACAAACCATTATCTTCCACCCTGACCATTTGTGACTCGTGTTATGAGTTGTCAAGATTTACCACACTTAGTGCCATTATTTTGTCATGGTCAGTGACAAATGCCTACTTTGGTTGGTTATCATGCATGGTATCCACACTGTGCCACAGCGTATTGAAGCTCCTTGTGCTTGCTATTTGATACTCGGTGTCCCCAAACCATTGTTTCCCCTCCGACCATTTGTGACTCGTATTATGAGTTGTCAACGTTGACCACACACAGCGGATTTCTTTGGTCAAATGCAGTACATATGCCTACTTTGGTCGGTCATTGTGCATGGTAGCCACACCGTGCTACTACTGACTGAAGGTGGTTGTACTTGCTAGTTGAGAACTGATATTCCCATAGCTTTGTATCCTCCCCTCACCGTTTGTGACTCGTGTTATGGTTGGTCAACGTTGACCACCCATATTAAAATTATCTGGTCATGGTCAGTGACATATGCCTAGTTTGGTTGTTTGGTCTGCATAGTAGCCACACCATGCCACTACGTATTGAAGTTATTTTTCCTTTCTAGTTGATACATAGGGTTCCGAAACCATTGTCTCTCCCTCTGACCATTTGTGACTCGTGTTATGAGTTGTCAATGTTGACCACACATAGTGGACTTATTCGATCATTGTTAGTAACATATGCATCCTTTGGTTGGTCAATGTGCAGGCCAGGCACACCGTGACACTACTTGTTGTAAACCATTCTACTTGCTAGTTGATAACTAGTGTTCCCAACCCATGGTCTCCCCCACTGACCATTTGTGACTCGTGGTATGAGTTTTCAACGTTGACCACACACTGTGAAATCCGTTTGGTCATGGTTTTTGACACATGCCTACTTTGATTTGTCACTGTACATGGTTACCACGCCGCGTCACTACGTATTGAAGGTCTTTGTGCTTTCTAGTTGATAGGTAGTGTTCCCAAACCATTGTTAGCCCCTCTGACTATAAGTGACTTGTTTTGTGAAATGTCAACGCTGACCACATGAAGTGAAATTTTTTATTCATGGTCAGTGACACATGCATACTTTGGTTGGTCACTGTGCATGGTAGCCACACCGTGCCACTACATATTGAAGGTATTTGTACTTGCTAGTCAAGAACTATTAATGACAAACCATTATCTTCCACCCTGACCATTTGTGACTCGTGTTATGAGTTGTCAAAATTTACCTCACTTAGTGACATTACTTGGTCATGGTCAGTGACATATGCCTACTTTGGTTGGTCATCGTCCATGGTATCCACACCGTGCCACAAATTCTTCAAGGTCCTTGTGCTTGCTATCTGATACCTAGTGTTCCCAAAGAATGTGTCTCCCCCTCTGACCATTTGTGACTCCTGTTATGAGTTGTCAGTGCTGACCACACACGGCATATTTCTTTGGTCAAAGGTAGTACATATGCCTGCTTTGGTCGGTCATTGTGCATTGTAGCCACACTGTGCTTATACTGATTGAAGGTCGCTGTACTTGCGAGTTGATAACTGATATTCACAGACCATTGGTTCCATTTCTGACCCTTTGTGACTCGTGTTATGGTTGGTGAATGTTGACCATCCATGTTGAATTTCTTTCATCATGGTCGGTGACATATGACTAGTTTGGTTGTTTGGTGTGCATGGTAGCCACACCGTGCCACTATGTCTTGAAGTTCTTTGTCCTTTATAGTCGATACATAGGGTTCCCAAATCATTGTCTCTCCTTCTGACCATATGTGACTCGTGTTATGAGTTGTCAATGTTGACCATACATAGTTGACTTCTTTGGTCATAGTCAGTGACGTGTGCATCCTTTGGTTGGTCTCTGTGCACGCTAGCCACACCGTGCCACTACTTGTTGAAAATCATTCTACTTGCTAGTTGATAACTAGTGTTCCCAACCCAATGTTTCCCCCACGGACCATTTGAGACCCGTGTTATGAGTTTTCAACGTTGACCACACACTGTGAAATCCATTTGGTCATGGTTCGTGACACATGCCTACTTTGGTTTGTCACTGTGCATGGTTACCACACCGTGTCATTATGTATCGACGGTCTTTGTGCTTTCTTGTTGAAAGCTAGTATTCCCAAATCATCGTTAGCCCCCTCTGACTATCTGTGACCGTGCTGTGAGTTGTAAATGTTGACCACATGAAGTGAAATTCTTTGTTCATGGTCAGTGACATATGCATGCTTTGGTTGGTCACTGTGCATTGTAGCCACACTGTGCCACTACATATTGAAGGTACTTGTATATGCTAGTCAATAACTAGTTTTCACAAATCATTATCTTCCACCCTGACCATTTGTGACTGGTGTTATGAGGTGTCAATGTTAACCACACTTAGTGCCATTATCCGGTCATGGTCAGTGACATATGCCTACTTTGGTTGGTCATCGTGCATAGTATGCACACTGTGCCACAACGTATTTAAGCTCCTTGTGCTTGCTATTTGATACATGGTGCTCCCAAACCGTTGTTTCCCCCATCTGACCATTTGTGACTCGTATTATGAGTTGTCAACGTTGACCACACACAGCATATTTCTTTGGTCAAAGGCAGTACATATACCTACTTTTGTCCGTCATTGTGCATGGTAGCAACAACGTGATACTACTGACTGAATGTCATTGTACTTGCTATTTGAGAACTCATATTCCCATAGCATTGTTTCCTCCCCTTACCTTTTGTGACTCCTGTTATGGTTGGTCAACGTTGACCACCCATGTTGAAATTCTTTGGTCATGGTCAGTCACATATGCCTAGTTTGGTTGTTTGGTGTGCATATTAGCCACACTGTGCCACTACGTATTGAAGTTCTTTGTCCTTCCTAGTTGATACATAGGGTTCCCAAGCCATTGTCTCCCCCTCTGACCATTTGTGACTCGTGTTATGAGTTGTCAATGTTCACCACACGTAGTCAACTTCTTCGGTTATAGTTACTGACATATGCATCCTTTGGTTGGTCACTCTATAAGCTAGCCACACAGTGCCACTACTTGTTGGAAATATTTCTACTTGCTAGTTGATTACTATTGTTCCCAACCCATGGTCTCCCACACTGACCATTTGTGACTCGTGTTATGAGTTTTCAACGTTGATCACACACTGTGAAATCCGTTTGGTCATGGTTTGTGACATATGCCTACTTTGGTTTGTCACTGTACATGGTTACCACGCCGTGTCACTACGTATCCAAGGCATTCGTGCTTTCTAGTTGATAGCTAGTGTTCCCAGACCATTGTTGCCCCCTCAGACTATCAGTGACTTGTGTTGTGAGTTGTCAACGCTGATCACATGAAGTGAAATTTGTTGGTCATGGTTAGTGACACATGCATACTTTGGTTGGTCACTGTGCACGGTAGCCACACCGTGCCACTACATATTGAAGGTATTTGTACTTGCTGGTCGAGAACTAGAATTCACCAACAATTATCTTTCACACTGACCATTTGTGACTCGTGTTATGAGTTGTCAAACTTTACCACACTTAGTGACATTATCTGGTCATGGTCAGTGACATATGCCTACTTTGGTTGGTCATCGTGCATGGTATCCACACCGTGCCACAATTTCTTCAAGGTCATTGTGCTTGCTACCTGATACCTGGTGTTCCCAAACAACTGTCTCCGCCTCTGACCACTTCAGACTGCTGTTATGAGTTGTCAATGCTCACCACACACAGTAGATTTCTTTGGTAAAAGGTAGTACATATGCCTACTTTGGTCGGTCATTGTGCATGGTAGCCACACTGTGCTTATACTGATTGAAGGTCGCTGTACTTGCGAATTGAGAACTGATATTCACAGACCATTGGTTCCCTTTCTGACCCTTTGTGACTCGTGTTATGGTTGGTGAATGTTGACCACCCATGATGAAATTCTTTCATCATGGTCGGTGACATATGCCTAGTTTGGTTGTTTGGTGTGCATGGTAGCCACACCGTGCCGCTATGTATTAGAGTTCTTTGTCCTTTATAGTCAATACATAGGGTTCCCAAATCATTGTCTCTCCCTCTGACCATCTGTGACTCGTGTTATGAGTTGTCAATGTTGACCATACATAGTTGACTTCTTCGGTCATAGTCAGTGACGTGTGCATCCTTTGGTTGGTCACTGTGCACGCTAGCCACACCGTGCCACTACTTGTTGAAAAGCTTTCTACTTGCTAGTTGATAACTAGTGTTCCCAACCCAATGTTACCCCCACGGACCATTTGTGACCCGTGTTATGAGTTTTCAACGTTGACCACACACTGTGAAATCCATTTGGTCATGGTTTGTGACATATGCCTACTTTGGTTTGTCACTGTACATGGTTACCACACCATGTCATTACGTATCGACGGTCTTTGTGCTTTCTTGTTGAAAGCTAGTGTTCCCAAACAATTGTTAGCCCCCTCTGACTATCTGTGACCGTGCTGTTAAATGTAAATGTTGACCACATGAAGTGAAATTCTTTGTTCATGGTCAGTGACATATGCATACTTTGGCTGGTCACTTTGCATTGGAGCCAAGCTGTGCCACTACATATTGAAGGTATTTGTACTTGCTATTCGATAACTAGTATTCACAAACCATTATCTTCTACCCTGACCATTTGTGACTCGTGTTATGAGTTGTCAAGGTTTACCACACTTAGTGCCATTACTCGGTCATGGTCAGTGACATATGCCTACTTTGGTTGGTCATTGTGCATGGTATCCACACCATTCCACAACGTATTGAAGCTCCTTGTGCTTGCTTATTGGTACTTGGTGTTCCCAAACCATTGTTTCCCCCTCTGACCATTTGTGACTCGTATTATGAATTGTCAATGTTGACCACACACAGCAGATTTCTTTGGTCAAAGGCAGTACATGTGCCTACTTTGGTCAGTCACTGTGCATGGGAGCCACACCGTGCTGCTACTGAATGACAGTCGTTGTACTTGCTAGTTGAGAACTGATATTCCCATAGCATTGATTCATCCCCTGACCGTTTTTGACTCTTGTTGAAGTTGATCAACGTTGACCACCCACATTGAAATTCTCTCGTCATGGTCATTGACATATGCCTAGTTTGGTGTTGTGGTGTGCATATTAGCCAAACCGTGCCACTACGTATTGAAGTTCCTTGTCCTTTCTAGTGGATACATATTGTTCCCAAACCATTGTCTCTCCTTCTGACCATTTGTGACTCGTGTTGTGAGTTGTCAATGTTGACCACACACAGTGGACTTTGTCTGTCATAGTCAGTGATATATGCATCCTTTGGTTGGTCCTTGTACATGCTAGCCACACTGTGCCTCTACTAATTGAAAATCTTTCTACTTGCTAGCTGATAAATAGTGTTCCCAACCCATGGTTTCCCCCACTGACCAGTTGTGACTCGTGTTATGAGTTTTCAATGTTGACCACACACTGTGAAATCCGTTTTGTCATGGTTTGTGGCACATTCCTACTTTGGTTTGTTACTGTACATGGTTACTACGCCGTGTCATTACGTATTGAGGGTCTTTGTGCTTTCTTCTTGACAGATAGTGTTCCCAACCCATTGTTAGCCCCATCTGACTATCTGTGACCCGTGTTGTGAGTTGTAAATGTTGACGACATGAAGTGAAGTTTTTTGAGAATGGTCAGTGACATATGCATACTTTGAATGGTCACTGTGCATTGTAGCCACACTGTGCCACTACATATTGAAGGTATTTGTACTTGCTAGTCAATAACTAGTATTCGCAATTCATTATCTTCCACCCTGACCATTTGTGACGTGTGTTATGATTTGTCAAGGTTTACCACACTGAGTGCCATTATTTGGTCATGGTTTGTGGCATATGCCTACTTTGGTTAGTCATCATGCATGGTATCCACACTGTGCCACAACGTATTGAAGCTCCTTGTGCTTGCTATTTGATACTCGGTGTTTCCAAACCATTGTTTCCCCTTCTGACCATTTGTGACTCGTATTATGAGTTGTCAACGTTGACCATACACAGAGGATTTCATTGGTCAAAGGCAGTACATATGCCTACTTTGGTCGGTCATTGTGCATGGTAGCCACAATGTGCTACTACTGACTGAAGGTCGTTGTACTTGCTAGTTGAGAGCTGATATTCCCATAGCATTGTTTCCTCCCCTGACCGTTTGTGACTCGTGTTATGGTTGGTCAACGTTGACCAGCCATATTGGAATTATCTGATCATGGTCAGTGACATATGCCTAGTTTGGTTGTTTGGTGTGCATAGTAGCCACACCGTGCCACTGCGTATTGAGGTTCTTTGTCCTTTCTAGTTCATACATAGGGTTCCCAAACCATTGTCTCTCCCTCTAACCATTTGTGACTCATGTTATGAGTTGTCAATGTTGACCACACATAGTGGACTTCTTCAGTCATATTCAGCAATATATGCATCCTTTGGTTGGTGACAGTGCACGCTAGCCACACCGTGCCACTACTTGTTGAAAATTTTCTTCTTGCTAGTTGATAGCTAGTGTTCCCATTCCATGGTCTCCCCCACTGGCCATTTGAGACTCGTGGTATGAGTTTTCAACGTTGACCACACACTATGAAATCCGTTTGGTCATGGGTTGTGATACATGCCTACGTTGGTTTGTCACAAGACATTGTTATCACGCCGTGTCATTACGTATCGAATGTCTTTGTGCTTTCTTGTTGACAGCTAGTGTTCCCAGACCATTGTTACCCCCTCTAACTATCAGTGACTCGTGTTGTGAGTTGTAAATGTTGACCACATGAAGTGAGATTCTTTGTTCATGGTTTGTGACATGTGTATTATTTGGTTGGTCAATGTGCATTGTAGCCACACTGTGCCACTACATGTTGAAGGTATTTGTACTTGGTGGTCAATATTTAGTATTCATAAATCATTATCTTCCACCCTGACCATTTGTGACTCGTGTTATGAGTTGTCAAGGTTTACCACACTTAGAGCCATTATTTGGTCATGGTCAGTGACATATGCCTACTTTGGTTGGTCATCGTGCATGGTATCCACACCGTGCAACAAGGTATTGAAGCTCCTTGTGCTTGCTTTTTTATACTTGGTGTTCCCAAACCATTGTTTCCCTCTCTGACCATTTGTGACTCGTATGATGAGTTGTCAATGTTGACCACACACAGCACATTTCTCTGGTCAAAGGCAGTACATATGCCTATTTTGGTCGTTCATTGTGCATGGTAGCCACACCGTGCTACTACTGACTGAAGGCCGTTGTACTTGCTAGTTGAGAACTGATATTCCCATAGCATTGTTTCCTCCCCTGACCATTTTTGACTCGCGTTGTGGTTGGTCAACGTTGACCACCCATATTGAAATTCTATCGTCATGGTCAGTGACATATGCTCAGTTTGGTTATTGGGTGTGCATATTAGCCACACCGTGCCACTACATATTGAAGTTCCGTGTCCTTTCTAGTCAATACATAAGGTTCCCAAACCACCGTATTTCCCTCTGATTATTTGTGACTCGTGTTATGAGTTGTCAATGTTGACCACACATAATGGACTTCTTCGGTCATAGTCAGGGACATATGCATTGTTTGGTTGGGCACTGTGCACGCTAGCCACACCATGCCACTGCTTGTTGGAAATTTTTCTACTTTCTAGTTGAAAGCTAGTGTTCCCAACCCATGGTTTCCCCCACTGACCAGTTTTGACTCGTGTTATGAGTTTTTAGCGTTGACCACACACTGTGAAGTCTGTTTCGTCATGGTTTTTGACACATGCCTACTTTGGTTTGTTACTGTACATGTTTACCACGCGGGGTCATTACGTATCGAAGGTCTTTGTGCTTTCTTGTTAACAGCCAGTGTTCCCACTCCATTTTTAGCCCCCTCTGACTATCTGTGACCCGTGTTGTGAGTTGTAAATGTTGACCACATGAAGTGAAATCATTTGTTCATGGTCAGTCACATATGCATACTTTGGTTGGTCACAGTGCATTGTAGCCACACTGTGCCACTACATATTGAAGGTGTCTGTACTTGCTAGTGGATAACTAGTATTCACAAACATGTACATTCCACCCTGACCATTTGTGACTCGTGTTACGAGTTGTCAACGTTTACCACACTTAGTGCCATTATTTGGTCATGGTCAGTGACATATGCCTACTTTGGTTGGTCATCGTGCATGGTATCCACGCCGTGCCACAACGAATTGAAGCTCCCTGTGCTTGCTATTTGATACTTGGTGTTCCCAGACCATTGTTTTCCCCTCTGACCATTTGTGACTCGTATTATAAGTTGTCAATGTTGGCCACACATAGTGGACTTCTTCAGTCATAGTCAGTGACATATGCATCCTGTGGTTGGTCACTGTGCACGCTAGCCACACCGTGCCATTCCTTGTTGAAAATCTTTCTACTTGCTAGTTGATAGCTAGTGTTTCCAACCCATGGTCTCCCCCGCTGACCATTTGTGACTCATAGTATGAGTTTTCAACATTGACCACACACTATGAAATCCGTTTGGTCGTGGTTTGTGACACATGCCTACGTTGGTTTGTCGCAATACATTGTTACCACGCCGTGTCATAATGTATCGAAGGTCTTTGTGCTTTCTTGTTGACAGCCAGTGTTCCCAATCCATTGTTAGCCCACTCTGACTATCTATGACCCGTGTTGTGAGTTGTAAATGTCACGATGAGATCCGTGTGGTGCGGTCCCGATGTTTGTCTGATCGTCTCTAGTGGTTCACGTCTACTGTTTTGAGTGAATCTGAGACTGAGCATGAGCTTTCTGGTCGCCTCACGCTATGTGAGCAGGAATTTAGAGACAGTCAGTTTGGGAAGGAAATAACGTCGTTTTGCGTTAGTTTTAGAACACGGACATGATCACAAGATTTATATAACTAGTCCTGAGCTTTCCAATGCACCAAACTGCGCGTGATTTGACGAAGCGTAGCTCAAGGTATGCTTGTCGAAGCGCAGGTCTCACCCACTACAGAAGCCTGACGCTGCCACTCGCCGTGGCGCCTTTATTCACGTGCGAAGCGCCTTTCCCAATGCGCATGTCCCATTGCACATGGTGTGGGAATCCTTTGCACTGTTTCCATGCACCCTACCCACTTCTGGGTCGTGTTTGGTGATGGGGTGTGACGAGGTTCGAAACCTGTCCGCGGACCTGCAGTCAGAATTTTGACGAAGTCCCCGAGTAACAAAACGTACTACTCAGTTTGAGACGCCAAGCCCGATTTTTGGCCAAGTCCCTCAGTAACAACCTGCACTACTGGATCCGGTGGATGATCCGCCGGATCAGGTGGATCATCCACCGGACGCCTCGGTAGGCCTATCGGAGCATTTTGTCCAGATGGTATTTTGGTTAGTCTGTCCGGTCCATTATCGACCCGATTTCGAGTCGCAGCCGACTAGTGGAGCTGCTGCGCATACCCCAACTTTGGAAAGCCACATCTCCCTCGATGCTCGTCCGATTCCGGTGAAACAACTTCCACCGGATTCAACAACTCGTCCACTTTCAGGGGCACATCTCCATTTTGGGATCCGAGCAAATGTCAAGTCGCCTGATCCGCCGGAGCGGAGTTTCTATTTTCTGGCGGCTCGTCAGCGCCTCTCGGCGCCACACTTGGGCATGCGGAGGGGCAAATTTTCATTATTCTCCCCCTTGCACCTTCCATGCCTGCTGCTCCTGCTTCCTCTCACGCATCTTCCGCTGCGTCCTCCAACCCATCAGAGCTGGTCATCACAAGTCCGGCCACGCTCATCGCGTGCTGGTCCGCGGGTTGCGCTTTGGTCACGCAACCCGCAAGCATGCTGTGCGTGCTACAGTGCTGCAGCACCACCTGCCCCTTCTCGACCATGTCCCGTGCGTAGTGATAACGCACATCAATGTGCTTCGTCCTCCTGTGCTACGTTGGGCTATTGGTAAGCAAGATGGAGCCGGTGTTGTCCTCGTGCACCACCGTAGGCTCCAGCTGTCGCACGCCCAGCTCCCCAAGCAACCTGTGTAGCCACACCGCCTCCTTGACCGCCTCGGCAAGCGCGATGTACACAACTTCCACTGTGGAGGTGGCGACATAGTCCTGCTTCCTGCTGCACCACGAGACTGCTGCACCAGCGAGGAAGAACACATAGCCGGATGTGGACTTCCGCTTGTCCACATTGCCAGCGTAGTCTGCATCCGTGTAGCAGACCAGACGCAAAGGGTCCCCCCGCCCTTTGCCCTCGAACCTCTGGCGCGCGTACCGCGTCGCCTGCAGGTAGCGGAGGATGCGCTTCACTGACTGCCAGTGTAGTGGCCCTGGGTTGGCCACGTACCTGCTCACTCGGCCCACCGTGTAGGCCAGGTCCAGTCGAGTCGCCACCATGGCGTACATGAGGCTGTCCACCGCCGATTGGTAAGACACCCCTGCCATATCCTCCCGCTCTTCTTTTGTTTGCGGCGCCATTGCCGCACTGAGTTCATAGAGACAGGACTGTACACTAGTTTGCAGTCCTCCATGCCATACCGCTTCAACACCTCGGCCACGTATTTGGCCTGCCCCAACTCAAGCGTGCGCGTCCTCCGGTTCCGCATAATGCTCACCCCGAGGTAGAACTCCAGCTCCCCCATGTCTGACATGTGGAACCTGCTGCTCAGCTGCTCTTTTAGCTGCTGTAGGCTCGGCACGTTTGAAGAGCACAAGATCAGATCGTCCACTTAGAGTGTTATAATCTGATGGAGCTTCTTGCTGCGGCGCACGTACACACTGTGATCCGCCTCACAGCGCTTGAAGCCGAGTTGTGCTATGAAGCTGTCCATCTGTTGGTACCAGCATCAGGGCGATTGTTTTAGCTCGTACAAGGACTTCCCCAGCTTGCACATCTTGCCCTCTGGCGCCTCCACCCCCACCGGCACCTCCATGTAGATGTGCTTGTCGATGATGCCATTGAGGAAGGCCAATTTCACGTCCATTTGGTGGAGCTCCATGTCCCTCGCGGCTGCCACCACAAGTATCGCCCGGATGTTTGTGAACTTGGCGACGAGAGCGAACGTCTCATCGTAGTGCTCGCCCTTGCACTGTGCGTACCCCTTCGCCACGAGCCCCGCCTTGTACTTGTCAACCACACCTTCCTTTGTGAACTTAGTCTTGAAGACCCACTTGGAGCTGATGGCCTCGGTGTCGTTTGGCCTCCCAACCAGCTGCCACGTGTCGTTTTCTGCAATGGACGCCAACTCCGACTTGATGGCGGCATCCCACTGGTTTCCCTTGGGCTACGCAAGCGCCTCTTGCACGGTCGTTAGCTCTCTTCATGCAGCTAGTATGCACCGCATCATGCCGATCCATCGACCGGTGCCTGTATCGAAACGCTTCCCCGCTCTCCGCTGCCTCCCGCTGCAGCACGGCAGTCTTGGCGGCATCTCGTCGCTCTGCTGCGATCCTTCCGACTCAGCCCGCTCCGGTGAATCATCAGCCGGACGGCTTCCTGAGGATTTTTCCTGCTACAGTAAACCATCTACCGGACGGGCGGTGCGTCTAGAGGATTTTTCTCCAACGCGCGACGCGAACTCCGCCGGGAATGCACGCTTCGTCACACGCCGTGCCTCCTTTGACAAATCCTTCTGCCGGATCTCCATCCTTGCTGCATCGTCGTCGGAGTCCTTCACGTCGGCTACTACACCTGCTGCACCGTCGCGCTCCGACGCCGCATCATCGACCTCCGCGTCCGCCGACTCTTCCTTGTATTTAAAGAGCTGGAACCACGTTCCCTGTTTTGGAGTGTTCCCGATGCTCATGTCGTTGCTATTGCTGCTGAAGCTCTGCTGCTCGTCAAACACGACATCACGGCTATGGATGATCTCTTGAGTGCGCGGGTCCCAGCACCGATACGCTTTTTGCGCGCTCTCGTAGCCAAGGAACAAGCACGACTTTGCCCGCGGTTTCAGGTTGCTGTCGCGTCGTTACGCCGCCTACACCATCGAGTGCGCCTTGCACCCGGACACCTTCAGGTGCGCCACGTTTGGCTTGCGCCCACTCCAAACCTTCTACGGCATCTTCCAGCCGCTCTTGCCCTTCAGCACCGCTGTTAGTTGAGGTTGATGGTGTATCTCGCTGTACGCATAGCCTCCGCCCAGAAACATCGCGGCAACCCCGCATCCACAAGCATGGTCTGCACCATGTTGAGCAGCGTCTGGTTTGCCCGCTCCGCCACTCCACTAGACAATACGGCGTAGTGTGTTCCCACTTGATGTAGTGCTGCTTCATCCACCTGCTGCAGCCCACGTATTCTCTGTCATTGTCGCTACGTAGCGCTCTGACCTTCCAGCCAGTCTGCCTCTCCACCGCTGCGACATACTCCTTCAGCCGGTCAAGGATCTCGCCTTTCCGCTTCATGAAGTATACGTAGAGCTTCCTGTTGCAGTCGTCAATGTAGGTGACAAAGTATTTTAAGCCGCCGTTTCACGATGGTTTGAACGGTCCGCACACGTCCTTGTGCACAACCTCGAGCAGGTCCCTTGCACGAGTTGCATTCCCGTTGAATGGCTTGCACCGCGCCTTGCCAAAAATGCATGGCTCGCATTTTTTGTGCGATGCTGCATCTGCTGTCGCATATGCACTATCGATGACGAGGCCGCGCACCATGTCACGCTTCGCCATCTCCTTAACGGTTGCGAGCGCAAAATGCCCCAACCGTCGGTGCCAGAGCTCCAGATCAGCGCTTCCTCCCTTGGCCATGTTGACGACACACTCCTGCAAATCTGTTGCGTCGGATGCCGCGGGGACCACCTTGGTCTCCACGATGTAGAGACCGCCCTCACGCTTTGCCTCCAGCACAACCTCGTCGTCGCCATCGATGCGCACCACTGCGCCTTTCCAGCAGAAGAGCACCTCATACCCCTTGTCCGTCAAGCGGCTGACACTCAAAATGTGAGCCAGGCCGGGGACGTGCTGCATATCGCGAATTGTGCACATCTCCTTCTTACCGCCCACAACGACTTCCACATCCACGTCGCCTTGGCCGGCCGCCGGCTCGACTTTGTTGTTCGCAGCCACCATTGACTTTGAGGACTTCTCGTAGGTGACGAACCCCACCTTCTCAACTTGGGTGTGCTCCTCGGCCCCGAAATCCAGGCACCGCCTGTTGGCCTTCTTGAGGAAGTGGTTCTTGTTGCCGTTGAGGAGCGACCTGCCCTTGTTGTTTTTGCCGCCGGTCTTCACCTCCTCCGGGCACTCGCGGGCCCAATGGCCCTCCTTGCCGCAACTGCGGCATGTACCTTTCTTGGTGCCCTTCTTGCCGCCGCCCTTTCCGCCACTTCCTTGGCCCCCACTCCCGCCACCATGCGTTTTGGTGACGAGGGCCGATGAGGAAGACGAGGACTCCCCGCAGCTCTGACGCTGCGCCTCGTTGCGGATGTACTATGCCTTCGTGTCGTAGGTGAGCTTGTCCTCCGACCATCCTCCAAGGACGGTTATGAGTGGACCCCAAATATCAGGTAGGACCATGAGGAGGGCCATCGCCTACATTTGCGTGTCGATCGTCCACCCCACGTCATTGCATTGCAAGGCGAGCGACTCGATATGCTACATGGTGGAGATGACATCATCTCCCTCCTCGATTCTCACCGTGAGGAGTCACTTCATCGCGAAGATTTTGTTCGCGAGCGACTTGGATTGGTGGATGGCGCAGAGCTTTTCCCAAGCTTTGGCTGCCATCTTGCAGCCTTGGAAGTAGCCCCAGTGCGACTCGGCTGTCCGAGACATCAGGAGCATGAGCACCTTCGTGTTATCCTGTTCAAAGGCCTGCTTCTCCCTGTCCGTAGCAATCGCCTCTGTGAGCACCTCCTTTCCCAACATGACATCCAGCAGCCCCTTGTGCGAGAGGTGCAGTTCAAACTGCCACCTCCATAGCCCGAAGCCCGGGCTGCCCGCATACTTCTGAATGGGCTGCGTCTCCTTCTGCGCCATGTGCGCAGCTGGTACTCCAACGAGTCCTCGGAACTTCACGGTGACGTCCAAGATGACGATCCCCTGCGCTGCAAAAGACATGAGCAATGGAGGCTATCAGACCCACGGACCCATAACCCTTTGTCAGGATAAGATCCACGTGGTGCGGTCCCAACGTTTGTCTGATCGTCTCTAGTGG
The DNA here is from genome assembly GCA_023375785.1 of Penium margaritaceum. Taxonomy (NCBI): domain Eukaryota; kingdom Viridiplantae; phylum Streptophyta; class Zygnematophyceae; order Desmidiales; family Peniaceae; genus Penium; species Penium margaritaceum. The sequence goes on along the minus strand of SZWC01002040.1, from coordinate 111,012 downwards.
TTCACGTCTACTGTTTTGGGCAAATCTGAGACTGAGTGTGAGCTGTCGGGCCGTCTCACGCTATGTGAGTAGGAATTTAGAGACAGTCAGTTTGTGAATCGAATAACATCATTTTGTGTTAGTTGTTTAACACAAACATGATTGCACAATTTATAGAACTCGTGGTGATCTTTCCAACGCATCAAAGTGTGCGCAATTCGGCCAAGCGTAGCTCACGTTATGCATGCCGAAGCGCAGGTCTCACCCACCACAGAATCCTGACGCCACCACTCGCCGTGGCGCCTTCATTCACGTGCAAAGCGCCTTTCCCAAGGCGCATGTCCCATTGCACATGGTGTGGGGATCCCCTGCACTGTTTCCATGTACCCTATCCATGTTTGGGTCGTGTTTGGTGATGGGGTGTGACGAGGTTCGAAACCTGTCCGCGGACCTCCCGTCAGAATTTTGACTGTCTCCGAGTAACAAAACGTACTACTGAGTTTCTGACGCCGAGCCAGAATTTTGGCTAAGTCCCTCAGTAACAACATGCACTTTTGGATCCAGTTGATGCTCCGCTGGATCAGGTGGATCATCCACCGGACGCCTCGGCAGGCCTATCGGATCATTTTCTCCAGATGGTATTCTTGTTACTCGGTCCGGTCGATTATCGACCGGATTTCGAGTCGCAGCCAGCTCCAATAGCCGCTGCGCATACCCCAACTTTGGAAAGCCATATCTCCATCGATACTCGTCCGATTCCGGCAAAACAATGTCACCGGATTCAGCAACTTGTCAACTTTCAGGGGCAATCCTCCATTTTAAGATCCGAGCAAATGTCGAGTTGCCAGATCCGTCGGAGCGGAGTTTCCATTTTATGGTGGCTCGTCAGCGCCTCCCGGCGCCGCACTTGGGCATGCGGAAGGGCAAATTTTCAACAGTAAATGTTGACCACATGATGTGAAATTCTTTGTTCATGGTCAGTGACATATGCATACTTTCATTGGTCACTGTGCATTGTAGCCACACTGTGCCACTACATATTGAAGGTATTTCTACTTGCTAGTCAGTAACTAGTATTGACAAATCATTATCATCCACCCTGACCATTTGTGATCCGTGTTATGAGTTGTCAAGGTTTACCACACTTAGTGCCATTATTTGGTCATGGTCAGTGACATATGCCTACTTTGGTTGGTCATCGTGCATGGTATCCACACTGTGCCACAACGTATTGAAGCTCCTTGTGCTTGCTATTTGATACTCGGTGTTCCCAAACCATTGTTTCCCCCTCTGACCATTTGTGACTCGTATTGTGAGCTGTCAACATTGACCACACGCAGCGGATCTATTTGGTGAAAGGCAGTACATATGCCTACTTTGGTCGGTCATTGTGCATGGTAGCCACACCGTGCTACTACTGACATGAGGTCGTTGTACTTGCTAGTTGATAGCTGATATTCCCATATCATTGTTACCTCCCCTGACCGTTTGTGACTCGTGTTATGGTTGGTCAACGTTGACCACACGTATTGAAATTATCTGATCATGGTCGGTGACATGTGCCTAGCTTGGTTGTTTGGTGTGCATAGTAGCCACACCGTGTCACTGCGTATTGAAGTTCTTTGTCCTTTCTAGTTCATACATGGGGTTCCCAAACCATTGTCTCTCCCTCTGACCATTTGTGACTCGTGTTATGAGTTGTCACTGTTTACCACACATAGTGGACTTCTTCAGTCATAGTCAATAACATATGCATCCTTTCGTTAGTCAGTGTGCACGATAGCCACACTGTGCCACTACTTGTTGAAATGTTTCTACTTGCTAGTTGATAGCTAGTGTTCCCAACCCATGGTCTTCCCCACTGACCATTTGTGACTTGTAATATGAGTTTTTAACGTTGACCACACACTGTGAAATCCGTTTGGTCATGGTTTGTGACACATGCCTACGTTGGTTTGTCACTGTACATTGTTACCACGCCGTGTCATGACCTATCGAAGGTCTTTGTCCTTTATTGTTGACAGCTAGTGTTCCCAACCCATTGTTACCCCCTATGACTATCAGTGACTCGTGTTGTGAGTTGTAAATGTTACCACATGAAGTGAAATTCTTTGTTCATGGTCAGTGACATATGCATACATTGGTTGGTCACTGTGCATGGAATCCACGCTGTGCCACAACGTATTGAAGCTCCTTGTGCTTGCTGTTTGATACTCGGTGTTCCCAAACTATTGTTTCCTCCTCTGACCATTTGTGACTCGTATTATGAGTTGTCAACATTGACCACACACAGCGGATTTCTTTGGTCAAAGGCAGTATATATGCCAACTTTGGTCGGTCATTGTGCATGGTAGCCACACCGTGCTACTACTGACTGAAGATCGTTGTACTTGCTTGTTGAGAACTGATATTCGCATAGTATTCTTTCCTTCCCTGACTGTTTGTGACTCGTGTTATGATTGGTCAACGTTGAACACCCATATTGAAATTATCTGGTCATGCTCTGTGAGATGTGCCTAGTTTGGTTGTTTGGTGTGCATAGTAGCCACACCGTGCCACTACGTATTGAAGTTCTTTGTCCTTTCTAGTTGATACATAGGGTTCCCAAATCATTGTTTCTCCCTCAGACCATTTGTGACTCGTTTTATGAGTTGTCATTGTTGACCACACATAGTGGACTTCTTCCGTCATAGTCAGTGACATATGCATCATTTGGTTTGTCACTGTGCACGCTAGCCACACCGTGCCACTACTTGCTGGAAATCTTTCTACTTTCTAGTTGATGACAAGTGTTCCCAACCCATGGTCTCCCCCACTGACCATTTGTGACTCGTGTTATGAGTTTTCAACGTTGACCACACACTGTGAAATCCGTTTGGTCATGGTTTGTGACACGTGCCTACTTTGGTTTGTCACTGTACATGGTTACCACGCCGTGTTATTACGTTTCGAATGTCTTTGTGCTTTCTTGTTGACAGCTCGTGCTCCCAAACCATTATTACCCCCTCTGACTATCAGTGACTCGGGTTGTGAGTTGTAAATGTTGACCACATGTAGTGAAACTCTTTGTTCATGGTCAGTCACATATGCATACTTTGGGTGGTCACAGTGTATTGTAGCCACACTGTTCCACGACATATTGAAGGTATTTTGTACTTGCTAGTCGATGACTAGTATTCACAAACCATTACATTCCACCCTGACCATTTGTGACTCGTGCTATGGTTGGTCAACATTGACTACCCATATTGAAACTATCTGGTCATGGTCAGTGACATATGCCTAGTTTGGTTATTTGGTGTGCATAGTAGCCACACCGTGCCACTATGTATTGAAGTTCTTTGTCCTATCTAGTTGATACATAGGGTTCCCCAACCATTGTCTCTCCCACCGACCATTTGTGACTCGTGTTATGAGTTGTCAGTGTTGATCACTCAAAGTGGACTTTTTCTGTCATAGTCAGTGACATGTGCATCGTTTGGTTGGTTACAGTGCACGCTAGCCTCACCGTGCCACTACTTGTTGACAATATTTATACTTGCTAGTTGGTAACTAGTATTCCCAACCCATGGTCTCCCCTACTGACCATTTGTGACTAGTGTTATGAGTTTTCAACGTTGACCACACACTGTGAAATCCGTTTGGTCATGCTTTGTGACACATGCTTGCTTTTCTTTGTCACTGTACACGGTTACCACGCCGTGTCATTACGTATCAAAGGTCTTTGTGCTTTCTTGTTGACAGATAGTGTTCCCAAACCATTGTTAGCGCCCTCTGACTATCTGTGACCCGTGTCCTGAGTTGTAAATGTTGACCACATGAAGTGAAATTATTTGTTCATGGTCAGTGACATATGCATACATTGGTTGGTCACTGTGCATTGTAGCAACACTGTGCCACTACATATTGAAGGTATTTGTACTTGCTAGTCGATAACTAGTATTCACAAACCATTATCTTCCACCCTGAACATTTGTGACTCGTGTTATGAGTTGTGAAGGTTTACCACACTTAGTGCCATTATTTGGTCATGGTCAGTGACATATGCCTACTTTGGTTGGTCATCGTGCATGGTATCCACAATGTGCCACGACGTATTGAAGCTCCTTGTGCTTGCTATTTGATACTTGGTGTTCCCAAACCATTATGTCCCCTCCTGACCATTTGTGACTCGTATTATGAGCTGTCAACATTGACCACACACAGCAGATTTATTTTGTCAAAGGCAGTACATATGCCTAATTTGGCTGGTCATTGTGCATGATACACCACACCGTGCTAGTACTGACTGAATGTCGTTGTACTTGCTAGTTGAGAACTGATATTCCCATAGCATTGTTTCCTCTCCTGACCGTTTTTTACTCGTGTTATGGTTGGTCAACGTTGACCACCCATGTTGAAATTCTCTCATCATGGTCAGTGACATATGCCTTGTTTGGTTGTTTGGTGTGCATGTTAGCTACACTGTTCCACTACGTATGCCTACTTTGGTTGGTCATTGTGCATGGTAGCCACAATGTGCTACTACTGACTGAAATTCCTTGTACTTGCTAGTTGAGAGCTGATATTCCCATAGCATTGTTTCCTCCCCTGTCTGTTTGTGACTCCTGTTATGGTTGGTCAACGTTGACCAGCCATATTGAGATTATCTGATCATGGTCAGTGACATATGCCTAGTTTGGTTGTTTGGTGTGGATAGTAGCCACATCGTGCCACTGCATATTGAAGTTCTTTGTCCCTTCTAGTTCATACATAGGGTTCCCAAACCATTGTCTCTCCCTCTAACCATTTGTGACTTGTGTTATGAGCTGTCAATGTTGACCACACAAAGTGAACTTCTTCAGTCATATTCAGCGACATATGCATCCTTTGGTTTGTCACAGTGCACACTAGCCACACCGTGCCACTACTTGTTGAAATTTTTCTACTTGCTAGTTGATAGCTAGTGTTCCCATTCCATGGTCTCCCCCACTGATCATTTGTGACTCGTGGTATGAGTTTTCAACGTTGACCACACACTGTGAAATCTGTTTGGTCATGGTTTGTGATACATGCCTACGTTGGTTTATCACAAGACATTGTTATCACGCCGTGTCATTACGTATGGAAGGTCTTTGTGCTTTCTTGTTGACAGCTAGTGTTCCCAAACCATTGTTACCCCCTCTAACTATTAGTGACTCGTGTTGTGAGTTGTAAATGTTGACCACATGAAGTGAGATTCTTTGTTCATGGTTTGTGACATATGCATTCTTTGGTTGGTCAATGTGCATTGTAGCTACACTGTGCCACTACATATTGAAGGTATTTGTACTTGCTGGTCAATATTTAGTATTCATAAATCATTATCTTCCACCCTGACCATTTTTGACTCGTGTTATGAGTTGTCAAGGCTTACCACACTTAGTTCCATTATTTGGTCATGGTCAGTGACATATGCCTACTTTGGTTGGTCATTGTGCATGGTATCCACACCGTGCAACAACGTATTGAAGCTCCTTGTGCTTGCTTTTTGATACTTGGTGTTCCCAAACCATTGTTTCCCTCTCTGCCCATTTGTGACTCGTATTATGAGTTGTCAATGTTGACCACACACAGCACATTTCTTTGGTCGAAGGCAGTGCATCTGCCTACTTTTGTCGTTCATTGTGCATGGTAGCCACACGTGCTACTTCTGACTGAAGGCCGTTGTGCTTGCTAGTTGAGAACTGATATTCCCATAGCATTATTTCCTCCCCTGAACATTTTTGACTCGAGTTATGGTTCGTCAACGTTGACCACCCATATTGCAATTCTCTCGTCATGGTCAGTGACATATGCCTAGTTTGGTTATTGGGTGTGCATATTAGCCACACCGTGCCACTACATATTGAAGTTCCGTGTCCTTTCTAGTCAATATATAGGGTTCCCAAACCATTGTATCTCCCTCTGATTATTTCTGACTCGTGTTATGAGTTGTCAATGTTGACCACACATAATGGACTTCTTCGGTCATAGTCAGGGACATATGCATCGTTTGGTTGGGCATTGTGCACGCTAGCCACACCATGCCACTGCTTGTTGGAAACAATTCTACTTGCTAGTTGAAAGCTAGTGTTCCCAATCCATGGTTTTCCCCACTGACCAGTTTTGACTCGTGTTATGAGTTTTTAGCGTTGACCACACACTGTGAAGTCTGTTTGGTCATGGTTTTTGACACATGCCTACTTTGGTTTGTCACTGTACATGGTTACCACGCGGGGTCATTACGTATCGAAGGTCTTTGTGCTTTCTTGTTGACAACCAGTGTTCCCACTCCATTGTTAGCCCCCTCTGACTATCGGTGACCCGTGTTGTGAGTTGTAAATGTTGACCACATGAAGTGAAATTCTTTGTTCATGGTCAGTCACATATGCATACTTTGGTTGGTCACAGTGCATTGTAGCCACACTGTGCCACTACATATTGAAGGTGTCTGTACTTGCTAGTGGATAACTAGNGTCATGGTTTTTGACACATGCCTACTTTGGTTTGTTACTGTACATGTTTACCACGCGGGGTCATTACGTATCGAAGGTCTTTGTGCTTTCTTGTTGACAACCAGTGTTCCCACTCCATTGTTAGCCCCCTCTGACTATCGGTGACCCGTGTTGTGAGTTGTAAATGTTGACCACATGAAGTGAAATTCTTTGTTCATGGTCAGTCACATATGCATACTTTGGTTGGTCACAGTGCATTGTAGCCACACTGTGCCACTACATATTGAAGGTGTCTGTACTTGCTGTAGTATAAGTTTTCAACATTGACCACACACTATGAAATCTGTTTGGTCGTGGTTTGTGACACATGCCTACGTTGGTTTGTCACACTACATTGTTACCACGCCGTGTCATAATGTATCGAAGGTCTTTGTGCTTTTTTGTTGACAGCCAGTGTTCCCAATCCATTGTTAGCCCACTCTGACTATCTGTGACCCGTGTTGTGAGTTGTAAATGTCACGATGAGATCCGCGTGGTGCTGTCCCGACATTTGTCTGATCGTCTCTAGTGGTTCACGTCTCCTGTTTTGAGTGAATCTGAGACTGAGCATGAGCTTTCTGGTCGCCTCACGCTATGTGAGCAGGAATTTAGAGACAGTCAGTTTGGGAAGGAAACAACGTCGTTTTGCGTTAGTTTTTTAACACGGACATGATCACAAGATTTACATATCTAGTCCTGAGCTTTCCAATGCACCAAACTGCGTGCGATTCGACGAAGCGTAGCTCAAGGTATGCTTGTCGAAGCGCAGGTCTCACCCACCACAGAAGCCTGACGCTGCCACTCGCCGTGGCGCCTTCATTCACGTGCAAAGCGCCTTTCCCAATGCGCATGTCCCATTGCACATGGTGTGGGAATCCTCTGCACTGTTTCCATGCACCCTACCCACTTTTGGGTCGTGTTTGGTGATGGGGTGTGACGAGGTTCGAAACCTGTCCGCGGACCTGCAGTCAAAATTTTGACGAAGTACCCGAGTAACAAAACGTACTACTCAGTTTCAGACGCCGAGCCCGATTTTTGGCCAAGTCCCTCAGTAACAACCTGCACTACTGGATCCGGTGGATGATCCGCCGGATCAGGTGGATCAGCCACCGGACGCCTCGGTAGGCCTATCGGAGCATTTTGTCCATCTGGTATTTTGGTTAGTCTGTCCGGTCCATTATCGACCCGATTTCGAGTCGGAGCCGGCTCCCGGAGCCGCTGCGCATACCCCAACTTTGGAAAGCCACATCTCCCTTGATACTCGTCCAATTCTGGCGAATCAACTTCCACCGGATTCAGCAACTCGTCGACTTTCAGGGGCACATCTTCATTTTGGGATCCGAGCAAATGTCAAGTCGCCTGATCCGCCGGAGCGGAGTTTCCATTTTCTGGCGGCTCGTCAGCGCCTCCCGGCGCCGCACTTGGGCATGGGGAGGGGCAAATTCTCAACATTCTCCCCCTTGCACCTTCCATGCCTGCTGCTCCTACTTGCTCTCACGCATCTTCCGCTGCTTCCTCCAACCCATCAGAGCTGGTCATCACAAGTCCGGCCACCCTCATCGCGTGCCGGTCTGCGGGTTGCGCTTTGGTCACGCAATCCGCTAGCATGCTGTACGTGCTACAGTGCTACAGCACCACCATCCCCTTCTCGACCACGTCTCGTGTGTAGTGATAATGCACGTCGATGTGCTTTGTCCTCGTGTGCTGCGTTGGGCAGTTGGTAAGCAAGATGGAGCCGGTGTTGTCCTCGTGCACCACCGTAGGCTCAAGCTGTCGCACGCCCAGCTCCTCAAGTAACCTGCGGAGCCACACCGCCTCCTTGACCGCCTCGGCCAGCGCGATGTACTCAGCTTCCACTGTGGAGGTGGCGACGTAGTCCTGCTTCCTGCTGCACCACGAGACTTCTGCACCGGCGAGGAAGAACACATAACCGGATGTGGACTTCCGCTTGTCCACATTGCCAGCGTAGTCTGCATCCGTGTAGCAGACCAGACACAAAGGGTCCGCCCGCCCTTTGCCCTCGAACCTCCGGCGCGCGTACCGCGTCGCCTGCAGGTAGCGAAGGATGCGCTTCACCGACTGCCAGTGTAGTGGCCCTGGGTCGGCCACGTACCTGCTCACTTGGCCCACCTCGTAGGCCAGATCCAGTCCAGTTGCCACCATGGCGTACATAAGGCTGTCTACCGCCGATTGGTAAGGCACCCCTGCCATATCCTCCCGCTCTTCTTTTGTTTGCGGCGCCATTGCCGCACTCAGTTCATAGGTCGTGGAGACAGGACTGTACACTAGTTTGCAGTCCTCCATGCCGTACCGCTTCAGCACCTCGGCCACGTATTTGGCCTACCCCAACTCAAGCGTGCGCGCCCTCCGGTTCCGCGTAATGCTCACCCCGAGGTAGAACTCCAGCTCCCCCATGTCTGACATCTGGAACCTGCTGCTCAGCTGCGCTTTCATCTGCTGTAGGCTCGGCACGTTTGAAGAGCACAAGATCGGATCGTCCACTTAGAGTGCAATAATCTGATGGAGCTTCTTGCTGTGCGCACGTACATACTGTGATCCGCCTCAGAGTGCTTGAAACCGAGTTGTGCTATGAAGCTGTCCATCTGTTGGTACCAGCATCGGGGCGATTGTTTTGGCCCGTACAAGGACTTCCACAGCTTGCACACCTTGCCCTTCGGCGCCTCCACCCCCTCCGGCACCTCCATGTAGATGTCCTTGTTGATGATGCCGTTGAGGAAGGCCATCTTCACGTCCATTTGGTGGAGCTCCATGTCCCTCGCGGCTGCCACCGCAAGGATCGCCCGGATGTTTGTGAACTTGGCGACGGGAGCAAACGTCTCATCGTAGTGCTCGCCCTTGCACTGTGCGTACCCCTTCGCCACGAGCCGCGCCTTGTACTTGTCAACCACACCTTCCTTTGTGAACTTAGTCTTGAAGACCCACTTGTAGCTGATGACCTTGGTGTCATTTGGCCTGCCAACCAGCTGCCACGTGTCATTTTCTGCAATGGACGCCAACTCGGTATCTTTGTTACTCGGTCCGGTCGATTATCGACCGGATTTCGAGTCGCAGCCAGCTCCTATAGCCGCTGCACATACCCCAACTTTGGAAAGCCATATCTCCATCGATACTCGTCCGATTCCGGCGAAACAACGTCCACCGGATTCAGCAACTTGTCAACTTTCAGGGGCAATCCTCCATTCTAAGATCCAAGCACATTTTGAGTTGCTAGATCCATCGGAGCGGAGTTTCCATTTCATGGCGGCTCGTCAGCGCCTCCTGGCGCCGCACTTGGGCATGCGGAAGGGCAAATTTTCAACAGTAAATGTTGACCACATGATGTGAAATTCTTTGTTCATGGTTTGTGACATATCCATACTTTGATTGGTCACTGTGCATTGTAGCCACACTGTGCCACTACATATTGATGTGCTTTGTCCTCCTGTGATGCGCTGGGCAGTTGGTAAGCAAGATGGAGCCGGTGTTGTCCTCGTGCACCACCGTAGGCTCCAGCTGTCGCACGCCCAGCTCCTCAAGCAACCTGCGGAGCCACACCGCCTCCTTGACCGCCTCGGCCAGCGCGATGTACTCAGCTTCCACTGTGGAGGTGGCGACATAGTCCTGCTTCCTGCTGCACCACGAGACTGCTGCACCAGCGAGGAAGAACACATAGCCGGATGTGGACTTCCACTTGTCCACATTGCCAGCGTAGTCTGCATCCGTGTAGCTGACTAGACGCAAAGGGTCCGCCCGCCCTTTGCCCTTGAACCTCCGGCACGCGTACGGGGTCGCCTGCAAGTAGGGAAGGATGCGCTTCACCGACTGCAAGTGTAGTGGCCCTGGGTCGGCCACGTACCTGCTCACTTGGCCCACCGCGTAGGCCAGGTCCAGTCGAGTCGCCACCATGGTGTACATAAGGCTGTCTACCGCCGATTGGTAAGGCACCCCTGCCATATCCTCCCGCTCTTCTTTTGTTTGCGCCGCAAACTTTGCGGCTCCATTGCTGCACTCAGTTCATAGGTCGTGGAGACAGGACTGTACACTAGTTTGCACTCCTCCATGCCATACTGTTTCAGCACCTCGGCCACGTATTTGGCCTGTCCCAACTCAAGCGTGCGCGCCCTCCGGTTCCGCGTAATGCTCACCCCGAGGTAGAACTCCAGCTCCCCCATGTCTGACATCTAGAACCTGCTGCTCAGCTGCGCTTTAATATGTTGTAGGCTCGGCACGTTTGAAGAGCACAAGATCAGATCATCCACTTAGAGTGCAATAATCTGATGGAGCTTCTTGCTGTGGCGCACGTACACACTGTGATCCGCCTCACAGCGCTTGAAGCCCAGTTGTGCTATGAAGCTGTCCATCTGTTGGTACCAGCATCGCGGCGATTGTTTTAGCCCGTACAAGGACTTCCACAGCTTGCACACCTTGCCCTTCGGCGCCTCCACCCCCTCCGGCACATCCATGTAGATGTCCTTGTCAATGATGCCCTTGAGGAGGGCCATCTTCACGTCCATTTGGTGGAGCTCCATGTCCCTCGCGTCTGCCACCGCAAGGATCGCTCGGATGTTTGTGAACTTGGCAACGGGAGCGAACGTCTCATCGTAGTACTCGCCCTTGCACTGTGCGTACCCCTTCGTCACGAGCCGCGCCTTGTACTTGTCAACCACACCTTCCTTTGTGAACTTAGTCTTGAAGACCCACTTGGAGCTGAAGACCTTGGTGTCATTTGGCCTGCCAACCAGCTGCCACGTGTCGTTTTCTGCAATGGACGCCAACTCCGACTTGATGGCGGCATCCCACTGCTTTTGCTTGGGCTACGCAAGCGCCTCTTGCACGGTCGTTGGCTCTGTTGATGCAGCTAGTATGCACTGCGTCATGCCGATCCATCGACCGCTGCCTGTGTCGAAATGCTTCCTCGCTCTCCGCTGCCTCCCACTGCGGCACGGCAGTCTTGGCGGCATCTCGTCGCTCTGCAGCGATCCTTCCGACTCAGCCCGCTCCGGTGAATCATCGGGCGGACGGCTTCCCGAGGGTTTTCCAGCTCCAGTAAACCATCTACCAAACGGGCGGCGCGTCCGAAGGATTTTTCTCCAACGCGCTACGCGAACTCCGCCGGGAGTGCGCGCTTCGGCACACGCGGTGCCTCCTTTGACGGATCCTTCCACCGGATCTCCATCCTTGCTGCATCGTCGTCGGAGTCCTTCACGTCGGCTACTACACCTGCTACACCGCTGCGCTCCGACGCCGCATCATCGACCTCCGCGTCCGCCGACTCTTCCTCGTATTCAAGGAGCTGGAACCACTCCCTCTGTTTTGAAGTGTTCCCGATGCTCATGTCGTTGCTGCTGGTGCTGAAGCTTTGCTGCTCGTCATACACGACATCACGGCTGTGGATGATCTCTTGAGTGCGTGGGTCCCAGAGCCGATACGCTTTTTGCGCGCTCTCATAGCCAAGGAACAAGCACGGCTTTGCCCGCGGTTCCAGGTTGCTGTCGCGTCGTTGCGCCGCCTACACCATCGCGTGCGCCTTGCACCCGAACACCTTCAGGTGCGCCATGTTTGTCTTGCGCCCACTCCAAACCTTCTGCGTCGTCTTCCAGCCGCTCTTGCCCTTCAACACCGCTGTTGGGTGAGGTTGATGGTGTAGCTTGCTGTACGCACAGCCTCTGCCCAGAAACCTCGCGGCAACCCCGCATCCACAAGCATGGTCTGCACCATGTTGAGCAGCGTCTGGTTTGCCCGCTCCGCCACTCCACTGGACTGTACGGCATAGTGTGTTCCCACTTGATGCCCCGCTGCTTCATCCATCTGCTGCAGCCCATGTACTCTCTGCCATTGTCGCTACGTAGCGCTCTGACTTTCCAGCCAGTCTACCTCTCCACCGCTGCAACATACTCCTTCAGCCGGTCGAGGATCTCGCCTTTCCGCTTCATGAAGTACACGTAGAGCTTCTTGTTGCAGTCGTCAATGAAGGTTACAAAGTATTTTAAGCCGCCGTTTGACGGTGTTTTGAACGGTCCATACATGCCCCTGTGCAGGACCTCCAGCAGGTCCTTTGCGCGAGCCGCGTTCCCGTTGAATGGCTTGCGCTGCGCCTTGCCAAAAATGCAAGGCTCGCATTTTTTGTGCGATGCTGCATCTACTGCCGCATTTGCACCGTCGATGACGAGGCCGTGCACCATGTCACGCTTCGCCATCTCCTTAACGGTTGCGAGCGCAAAATGCCCCAACCGGCGGTGCCAGAGCTCCAGATCAGCGCTTCCTCCCTTGGCCATATTGACGACACACTCCTGCAAATCAGTTGCGTCGGATGCTGCCGGGACCACCTTGGTCCCCATGATGTAGAGACCGCCCTCGCGCTTTGCCTCCAGCACAGCCTTGCCGTCGCCATCGATGCGCACCACTGCGCCTTTCCAGCGGAAGAGCACCTCATACCCCTTGTCCGTCAAGCGGCTGACACTCAAAATGTCAGCCAGGCCGGGGACGTGCTGCACATCACGAATTGTGCACAGCTCCTTCTTACCGCCCACAACGACTTCCACATCCACGTCGCCTTGGCTGGCCGCCGGCTCGACTTTGTTGTTCGCGACCACCATTGACTTGGAGGACTTCTCGTAGGTGACCAATCCCACCTTCTCAACTTAGGTGTGCTCCTCGGCCCCAAAATCCAGGCACCACCTGTTGGCCTTCTTGAGGAAGTGGTTCTTGTTGCCGTTGAGGAGCGACCTGCCCTTGCTGTTTTTGCCGCCAGTCTTCGCCTCCTCCGGGCACTCGCGGGCCTAATGTCCCTCCTTGCCGCAACTGCGGCATGCACCTTTCTTGGTGCCCTTCTTGCCGCCACCCTTTCCGCCACTTCCTCGGTCCCCACTCCTGCCACCACGCGTTTTGGTGACGAGGGCCGATGAGGAAGACGAGGACTCCCCGCAGCTCCGACGCTATGCCTCGTTGCGGTTGTACTATGCATTCGCGCCGTAGGTGCGCTTGTCCTCCGACCATCCTCCAAGGATGGTTATGAGTGGACCCCAAGTGTCAGGTAGGGCCAGGAGGAGGGCCATCGCCTGCAGCTGCGTGTCGATCATCCACCCCACGTCATTGCATTGCAAGGCGAGCGACTCGATATGCTACATGGTGGAGATGACATCATCTCCCTCCTCGATTCTCACCGTGAGGAGTCACTTCATCGCGAAGATTTTGTTCGCGAGCGACTTGGATTGGTGGATGGCGCAGAGCTTTTCCCAAGCTTTGGCTGCCATCTTGCAGCCTTAGAAGTAGCCCCAGTGCGACTCGGCTGTCCGAGACATCAAGAGCATGAGCGCCTTCGTGTTATTCTGTTCAAAGGCGTGCTTTTCCGTGTCCGTAGCAGTCGCCTCTGTCAGCACCTCCTTTCCCAACATGACATCCAGTAGCCCCTTGTGCGAGAGGTGCAGTTCAAACTGCCACCTCCATAGCCCGAAGCCCGGGCTGCCCGCATACTTCTGAATGGGTTGCGTCTACTTCTGCGCCATGTGCGCGGCTGGTACTCCAACGAGTCCTCGGAACTTCACGGTGACGTCCAAGATGACGATCCCGTGCGCAGCAAAAGACGTGAGCGATGGAGGCTATCAGACCCGTGGGCCCATAGCCCTTTGTCAGGATGAGATCCACGTGGTGCGGTCCCGACGTTTGTCTGATCGTGTCTAGTGGTTCACGTCTACTGTTTTGGGCGAATCTGAGAATGAGTGTGAGTTTTCTTGTCGTCTCACGCTATGTGAGTAGGAATATGGAGACAGTCAGTTTGCGAATCCAATAACGTCATTTTGTGTTAGTTTTTTAACACAAACATGATTGCACGATTTATAGAGCTTGTGGTGATCTTTCCAACGCATCAAAGTGCGCGCGATTCTGCCAAGCGTAGCTCACGTTATGCATGCCGAAGCGCAGGTCTCACCCACCACAGAATCCTGACGCCACCACTCCCCGTGGCGCCTTCATTCACGTGCGAAGCGCCTTTCCCAAGACGCATATCCCATTGCACATGGTGTGGGGATCCCCTGCACTGTTTCCATGTACCCTATCCATGTTGGGTCGTGTTTGGTGATGGGGTGTGACGAGGTTCGAAACCTGTCCGCGGACCTCCAGTCAGAATTTTGACTGTCCCCGAGTGACAAAACGTACTACTGAGTTTCTGACGCCGAGCCAGAATGTTGGTTAAGTCCCTCAGTAACAACCTGCACTTTTGGATCCAGTTGATGCTCCGCCAGATCAGGTGGATCATCCACCAGACGCCTCGGCAGGCCTATCGGATCATTTTCTCCAGATGGTATTTTTCTTACTCGGTCCGGTCGATTATCGACCGGATTTCGAGTCGCAGCCAGCTCCTATAGCCGCTGGACATACCCCAACTTTGGAAAGCCATATCTCCATCAATACTCGTCCGATTCCGGCGAAACAATGTCCACCGGATTCAGCAACTTGTCAACTTTCAGGGGCAATCCTCCATTTTAAGATCCGAGCAAATGTCGAGTTTCCAGATCCGTCGGAGCGGAGTTTCCATTTTCTGGCGGCTCGTCAGCGCCTCCCGGCGCCGCACTTGGGCATGCGGAAGGGCACATTTTCAACAATAAATGTTGACCACATGATGTGAAATTCTTTGTTCATGGTCAGTGACATATGCATACTTTGATTGGTCACTGTGCATTGTAGCCACACTGTGCCACTACATATTGAAGGTATTTCTACTTGCTAGTCAGTAACTAGTATTGACAAATCATTATCATCCACCCTGACCATTTGTGATCCGCGTTATGAGATGTCAATGTTTACCACACTTAGTGCCATTATTTGGTCATGGTCAGTGACATATGCCTACTTTGGTTGGTCATCGTGCATGGTATCCACACTGTGCCACAACGTATTGAAGCTCGTTGTGCTTGCTATTTGATACTCGGTGTTCCCAAACCATTGTTTCCCCCTCTGACCATTTGTGACTCGTATTATGAGCTGTCAACGTTGACCACACGCAGCGGATTTCTTTGGTCAAAGGCAGTACATATGCCTACTTTGGCCGGTCATTGTGCATGGTAGCCACACCGTGCTACTACTGACTGAATGTTGTTGTACTTGCTAGTTGATAGCTGATATTCCCATATAATTGTTTCCTCCCCTGACTGTTTGTGACTCATGTTATGGTTGATCAACGTTAACCACACGTATTGAAATTATCTGATCATGGTCAGTGACATGTGCCTAGTTTGGTTGTTTGGTGTGCATAGTAGCCACACCGTGCCACTGTGTATTGAAGTTCTTTGTCCTTTCTAGTTCATACATGGGGTTCCCAAACCATTGTCTCTCCCTCTGACCATTTGTGACTCGTGTTATGAGTTGTCACTGTTGACCACACATAGTGGACTTCTTCAGTCATAGTCAATGACATATGCATCCTTTCATTGGTCACCGTGCACGCTAGCCACACCGTGCCACTACTTGTTGAAACTTTTCTACTTGCTAGTTGATAGCTAGTGTTCCCAACCCATGGTCTCCCCCACTGACCATTTGTGACTTGTGATATGAGTTTTCAACGTTGACCACTGACTGTGAAATCTGTTTGGTCATGGTTTGTGACACATGCCTGCGATGGTTTGTCAATATACATTGTTACCATGCGGTGTCATTACGTATCGAAGGTCTTTGTGCTTTTGTTGTCGACAACTTGTTCCCAACCCATTGTTACCCCCTATGACTATCAGTGACTCGTGTTGTGAGTTGTATATATTGACCACATGAAGTGAAATTCTTTGTTCATGGTCAGTGACATATGCATACATTGGTTGGTCACTGTGCATTGTAGCCACACTGTGCCACTACATATTGAACGTATTTGTACTTGCTAGTCAATAACTAGTATTCACAAACCATTTTCTTCCACCCTGACCATTTGTGACTCGTGTTATGAGTTGTCAAGGTTTACCACACTTAGTGCCATTATTTGGTCATGGTCAGTGACATATGCCTACTTTGGTTGGTCATCGTGCATGGTATCCACACCATGCCACAACGTATTGAAGCTCCTTGTGCTTGCTATTTGATACTTGGTGTTCCCAACCCATTGTTTTCCACTCTGACCATTTGTGACTCGTGTTATGAGTTTTCAACGTTGACCACACACTGCAAAATCCGCTTGGTCAAAGGCAGTACATATGCCAACTTTGGTCGGTCATTGTGCATTGTAGCCACACCGTGCTACTACTGACCAAAGATCGTTGTACTTGCTAGTTGAGAACTGATATTCCCATAGCATTTTTTCCTCCCCTGACTGTTTGTGACTCCTGTTATGATTCGTCAACGTTGAACACCCATATTGAAATTATCTGGTCATGCTCAGTGACACGTGCCTAGTTTGGTTGTTTGGTGTGCATAGTAGCCACACCGTGCCACTACGTATTGAAGTTCTTTGTCCTTTCTAGTTGATACATAGGGTTCCCAAACCATTGTCTCTCCCTCAGACCATTTGTGACTCGTGTTATGAGTTGTCAATGTTGACCACACATAGTGGACTTCTTCGGTCATAGTCAGTGACATATGCATAATTTGGTTGGTCAACGTGCACGCTAGCCACACCGTGCCACTACTTGTTGGAAATCTTTCTACTTGCTAGTTGATGACAAGTGTTCCCAACCCATGGTCTCCCTCAGTGACCATTTGTGACTCGTGTTATGAGTTTTCAACGTTGACCACACACTGTGAAATCCGTTTGGTCATGGTTTGTGACACGTGCCTACTTTGGTTTGTCACTGTACATCGTTACCACGCCGTGTCATTACGTATCGAATGTCTTTGTGCTTTCTTGTTGACAGCTAGTGCTCCCAAACCATTATTACCCCCTCTGACTATCAGTGACTCGTGTTGTGAGTTGTAAATATTGACCACATGAAGTGTAATTCTTTGTTCATGGTCAGTGACATATGCATACTTTGGTTGGTCACTGTGCATTGTAGCCACGCTGTGCCACTACATATTAAATGTATTTGTACTTGCTAGTCAATAACTAGTATTCACAAATCATTATCTTTCACCCTGACCATTTGTGACTCGTGTTATGAGTTGTCAAGGTTTACCACACTTAGTGCCATTATTTGGTCATGGTCAGTGACATATACCTACTTTGGTTGGTCATCGTGCATGTTCCCACACTGTGCCACAACGTATTGAAGCTCCTTTTGCTTACTATTTGATACTCCGTGTTCCCAAACCATTGTTTTCCCCTCTGAACATTTGTGACTCGTATTATGAGTTGTCAACGTTAACCACACACAGCGGACTTCTTTGGTCAAAGGCTGTACATATGCCTACTTTGGTCGGTCATTGTGCATGGTAGCCACACCGTGCTACTACTGACTAACGGTCGTTGTACATGCTAGTTGATAACTGATATTCCCATTGCATTGTTTCCTCCCCTGACCGTTTGTGACTCGTGTTATGGCTGGTCAATGTTGACCACCCATATTGAGAATATCTGGTCATGGTCAGTGACATATGCCTAGTTTGGCTGTTTGGTGTGCATAGTAGCCACACCGTGCCACTACGTATCAAAGTTCTTCCCTTCTAGCTGATACATAGGGTTCCCAAACCATTGTCTCTCCCTCTGACCATTTGTGACTCATGTTATTAGTTGTCAATGTGGACCACTCAAAGTGGATTTTTTTGGTCATAGTGAGTGACATATGCATCCTTTGGCCGGTCACAATGCACCCTAGCCACACCGTGCCACTAATTGTTGAATTTTGTTTCTACTCGCTAGTTGATAACTAGTGTTCCCAATCCATCGTCTTCCCCACTGACCATTTTGACTCGTGGTATGAGTTTTCAATGTTAACCACACGCAGTGAAATCCGTTGGTCATGGTTTGTGACACATGCCTACTTTGGTTTGTCACTGTACATTGTTACCATGTTGTGTCATTACGTATCGAAGGTCTTTGTGCTTTCTTGTTGACAACTAGTGTTCCCAAACCATTGTTATCCCCTCTCGCTATCAGTGACTCATGTTGTGAGTTGTAAATGTTGACCACATGAAGTGAAATTCTTTGTTCATGGTCAGTCACATATGCATACTTTGGGTGGTCATAGTGTATTGTAGCCACACTGTGCCACTACATATTGAAGGTATTTGTACTTGCTAGTCGATAACTAGTATTCACAAACCATTACATTCCACCCTGACCATTTGTGACTCGTGTTATGGTTGGTCAAGATTGACCACCCATATTGAAATAATCTGGTCATGGTCAGCGACATATGCCTAGTTTGGTTATTTGGTGTGCATAGTAGCCACACAGTGCCACTATGTATTGAAGTTCTTTGTCCTATCTAGTTGATACATAGGGTTCCCCAACCATTGTCTCTCCCACCAGCTATTTGTGACTCGTGTTATGAGTTGTCAATGTTGATCACTCAAAGTGGACTTTTTCTGTCATAGTCAGTAACATGTGCATCATTTGGTTGGTCACTGTGCACGCTAGCCTCACCGTGCCACTACTTGTTGACAATATTTCTACTTACTAGTTGATAACTAGTATTCCCAACCTATGGTCTCCCCTACTGACCATTTGTGACTCGTGTTATGAGTTTTCAACGCTGACCACACACTCTGAAATCCGTTTGGTTATGCTTTGTGACACATGCTTGCTTTTGTTTGTCACTGTACATGGTTACCACGCCGTGTCATTACGTATCAAAGGTCTTTGTGCTTTCTTGTTGACAGATAGTGTTCCCAAACCATTGTTAGCGCCCTCTGACTATCTGTGACCTGTGTCGTGAGTTGTAAATGTTGACCACATGAAGTTAAATTCTTTGTTCATGGTCAGTGACATATGCATACTTTGGTTGGTCACTGTGCATTGTAGCCACACTGTGCCACTACATGTTGAAGGTATTTGTACTTGCTAGTCGATAACTAGTATTCACAAACCATTATCTTCCACCCTGAGTATTTGTGACTCGTATTATGAGTTGTGAAGGTGTACCACACTTAGTGCCATTATTTGGTCATGGTCAGTGACATATGCCTACTTTGGTTGGTCATCCTGCATGGTATCCACAATGTGCCACGACGTATTGAAGCTCCTTGTGCTTGCTATTTGATACTTGGTGTTCCAAAACCATTATGTCCCCCTGTGACCATTTGTGACTCGTATTATGAGTTGTCAACGTTGACCACACACAGTAGATTTTTTTGGTCAAAGGCAGTACATATGCCTAGTGTGGCTGGTCATTGTGCATGATAGCCACACCGTGCTAGTACTGACTGAAGGTCGTTGTACTTGCCAGTTGAGAACTGATATTCCCATATCATTGTTTCCTCCCCTGGCCGTTTTTTACTCGTGTTATGGTTGGTCAACGTTGACCACCCATGTTGAAATTCTCTTGTCATGGTCAGTGACATATGCCTAGTTTGGTTGTTTGGTGTGCATATTAGCTACACTGTTCCACTACGTATTGAAGTTCCTTGTCCTTTCTAGTGGATACACATGGTTCCCAAACCATTGTCTCTCCCTCCGACCATTTGTGACTCGTGTTGTGAGTTGTCAATGTTGACCACACATAGTGGACCTCGTCGGTCATAGTCAGTGACATATTCATCCCTTGGTTGGTCACTGTGCATGCTAGCCACGCCGTGCCACTACTTGTTGAAAATCCTTCTACGTGCTAGTTGGTAACTAGTGTTCCCAACCCATGGTTTCCCCCACTGACCATTTGTGACTCTTGTGATGAGTTTTCAACGTTGACCACACACTCTGAAATGCGTTTGGTCATGGGTTGTGTCACATGCCTACTTTGGTTTGTTACTGTACATGGTTACCACGCCGTGCCATTACGTATCGAAGGTCTTAGTACTTTCTTGTTGACAGCTAGTGTTCCCAAACCATTGTTAGCCCCGTCTGACTATTTGTGACCCGTGTTGTGAGTTGTAAATGTTGACCACATGAAGTGAGATTACTTGTTCATGGCCAGTGACATATGCATACTTTGGTTGGTCAGTGTGCATTGTAGCCACACTGTGCCACTACATATTGAAGGTATTTGTACTTGCTAGTCGATAACTGGTACTCACAAACCATTATATTCCATGCTGACCATTTGTGACTCGTGTTATGGGTTGTCAAGGTTTACCACACTTAGTGCCATTATTTGGTCATGGTCAATGACATATGCCTCCTTTGCTTGGTCATCGTGCATGGTATCCACACTATGCCACAACGTATTGAAGCTCCTTGTGCTTCCTATTTGATACTTGGTGTTCCAAAACCATTGTTTCCCTCTCTGACCATTTGTGACTCGTTTTTTAGTTGTCAACGTTGACCACACACAGCGAATTTCTTTGGTCAAAGGCAGTACATATGCCTACTTTTGTCGGTCATTGTGCATGGTAGCCACACCATGCTACTACTGATGGAAGGGCATTGTACTTGCTAGTTGAGAACTGACATTCCCGAACCATTGTTCCCCCCTCTGACCATTTGTGACTCTTGTTATGGTTGGTGAATGTTGACCACCCATATTGAAATTCTTTGGTCATGGTCAGTGATATATGCCTAGTTTGGTTGTTTGGTGTGCATAGTAGCCACACCGTGCCACTACGTATTGAAGTTATATGTCCTGTCTAGTCCATGCATAGGGTTCCCAAACCATTGTCTCTCCCTCTGATCACTTGTGACTTGTGTTATGAGTTGTCAATGTTGACCACGCATACTGGATTTCTTCGGTCATAGTCAGTGAAGTATTCATCCTTTGGTTGGTCACTGTGCACGCTAGCCAAACCGTGCCACTTCTTGTTTGAATTCTTCATACTTACTGGTTGACAACTAGTGTTTCCAATTTAGTGTTTCCCCCTCTCACCATTTGTGACTCGTGTTTTGAGTTTTCAATACTGACCATACACTGTGAAATTCGTTTAGTCATGGTTAGTGACATATGCCTACTTTGGTTTGTCACTCTACATGGTTACCACGCCATGTCACTACATATTAAAGGTATTTGTGCTTTCTGGTTAATAGCTATTGTTCCCAACCCATTGTTACCCCCCTTTGACTATATGTGACTCGTGTTGTGAGTTGTCAATACTGACCACATGAAGTGAAATTCGTTGGTCATGGTCAATGACATATGCATACTTTGGTTGGTCACCGTGCATAGTAGCCACGTTGTGCCACTACATATTGAAGTAATTCGTACTTGCTACTTGAAAACTAGTATTCACCAACCATTGTCTTCAACTC
The DNA here is from genome assembly GCA_023375785.1 of Penium margaritaceum. NCBI lineage: Eukaryota > Viridiplantae > Streptophyta > Zygnematophyceae > Desmidiales > Peniaceae > Penium > Penium margaritaceum. The sequence continues at coordinate 89,286 of SZWC01002040.1, read as the reverse complement.
TGACCATTTGTGACTCGTCTTATAAGGTGTCAAAGATTACCACACTTATTGACATTATTTGGTCATGGTCAGTGACATATGCCTACTTTGGTTGGTCATCCTGCATGGTATCCACACCGTGCCACAACTTGTTGAAGGTCCTTGTGCTTGCTGGTTCATACCTGATGTTCCCAGACCATTGGTTCCTCCATTGTTCCCAAACCATTGTTACCCCCTCTGACTATCAGTGACTCGTGTTGTGAATTGTAAACGTAGACCACATTAAATGAAATTCTTTGTTCATGGTCACTGACATATGCATACTTTGGTTGCTTAATGTGCATTGTAGCCACACTGTGCCGTTACATATTCAAGGTGTTTGTACTTTGTAGTCAATAACTAGTATTCACAAAACATTATCTTCCACCCTGACCATTTGTGACTTGTGTTATGAGTTGTCAATGGTTACCACACTTAGTGCCATTATTTGGTCATGGTCAGTGACATATGCCTACTTTTGTTGGTCATCGTGCATGGTATCCACACCGTGCCACAGCGTATTGAAGCTCCTTGTGCTTGCTTTTTTATACTTATTGTTCCCAGACCATTGTTTCCCCCTCTGACCATTTGTGACTCGTATTATGCGTTGTCAATGTTGACCACACACAGCATATGTCTTTGATCAAAGGCACTACATATGCCTACTTTGGTCGGTCATTGTGCATGGTAGCCACACCGTGCTACTGCTGATTGAAGGTCGTTGTAGTTGCTAGTTGAGAACTGATATTCCCATAGCATTGTTTCCTTCCTTGACCGTTTACGACTCGTGTTATGGTTGGTCAACATTGACCACCCATATTGAAATTATCTGGTCATGGGCAGTGACATATGCCTAGTTTGGTTGTTTTGTGTGCATAGTAGCCACACCGTGCCACTACGTATTGAAGTTCTTTGTGCTTTCTATTTGATACATAGGGTTCCTAGATCATTGTCTCTCCCTCTGACCATTTCTGACTCGTGTTATGAGTTGTCAATGTTGACCACACATAGTGGACTTCTTCGGTCATACTCAGTGACATATTCATCCTTTAGTTGGTCACTGTGCATGCTAGCCACACCGTGCCACTATTTGTTGAAAATCTTTCTAATTGCTAGTTGATAACTAGTGTTCCCAATCCATTGTTTCCCCCCTGACCATTTGTGACTCGTGTTTTGCGTTTTCAACGTTGACCACACACTCTGAAATCCGTTTGGTCATGGGTAATGACATATGCCTACTTTGGTTTGTCTTTGTACATGGTTACCACGTCGTGTCACTACGTATCGAAGGTCTTTGTGCTTTCTTGTTGATAGATAGTGTTCCCAAACCATTGTTACCCCCTCTGAATATGTATGACTCGTATTGTGAGTTGTCAACATTGACCACATGAAGTGAAATTCTTTGTTCATGGTCAGTGACATCTGCATACTTTGGTTGGTCACTATGCATTGTAGCCACACTGTGCGACTACATATAGAAGGTATTTGTACTTTCTAGTCAATAACTAGTATTGAGAAACCATTATCCTTTACTCTGACCATTTGTGACTTGTGTTATGAGTTGTCAATGTTGACCACACACAGCGGATTTCTTTGGTCAAAGGCAGTACACATGCCTACTTTGGTCGGTCACTGTGCATGGTAGCCACACCGTCCCACTACTGACTGAAGGTCGTTGTACTTACTCGTTGGTATCTAGTATTCCCATACCATTATTTCCCTCTCTCACAATTCGTGACCCATATCATGGGTTGTGAACGTTGACCACACATAGTAAAATGATTTGGTCATGGTAAGTGGCACATGCCTAATTTGGTTGGTCATTGTGCATGGTAGCCACACCGGTCCACTACTTGTTTAAATTCTTTGTACTTGCTAGTCAATAAATAGCAAAAGGTTTCTCCCTTTGACACCAGGTCGGTTCTTGTTGACTTGTTACGCGTAGGTGTCTTCACTCAAATACTCCCTCCCACCCCCCTATAGGGATGTTCGGTGGACGACCTGGAGGACAAATTTGCGACCGCATTATGACACCCCCCTACCCCTCCCACGGCTTAGGGTAACAGGGAGAGTTGAGGTATCACAACACGGCCGCCCCCCCCTCCCCCTCCCCCCAGGTCGCGAGCCTATTCTATATTGCGCATATAAGGATTCAAACCAGACTTACCGCTCCATAGTCTAACTCTATAAACACTAAGGCAGCGCACATGGTGTTCATATGATGTCCAAATGACATTATAAGGGTACCTATGGGTAAAGGGCATAAAATAAGGGGGTGTACGATTAGAGGGTTGTTTTCAAAAGTATGAATGATAACAAAGTTGGTTTAATCATAAAAAGATTGACGCAGACGGAATTTCAAAATTTGGAACTTTGAGCTTGAATAACCTCTCAACCATTGCTCCGATTGACCAGCCGTAAGAAGGAAAGTTGACTACACCCAGTGAAACTCTTCTTATGATATTCAGTGACACAAGCATAATTTTGGTTGGTCACTGTGCATGGTAGCCACACCATGCCACCACTTATCAAAGGTCCTTGTACTTGCTATTCGATACCGAGTATTCCCAACCCATTGTTTATCCTTCTGCCCATTTTTGACTTGTATTATGAGCTGTGAACGTTGGCCACACACACTAAGATTCTTTGGTCATGAGCAGTAATGTATGCCTACTTAGATAGGTCGTTGTACATGGTAGCCACACTGTGCCAAAACATACAAAAAAAAGTTGTACTTGCTAGAAGATACATAATGCTTTGAAACCATGTTTTGTCCCTCTGACCACTTGTGACTCATGTTATGGGTTGCGAACGTTTACCACCCTTATTGAAATTCTTTGGTCATGGTTAGGGACATGTGCCTAGTTTTGTTTGTCACTGTACGTGGTTACCACACCGTGTCACTACGCATTGAAGGTCTTTGTGCTTTCTATTTGATAGCTACTGTTCCCAAACCATCGTTACCGCCTCTGACTATCAGTGACTCGTGTTGTGAGTTGTCAACGCTGACCATCTGAAGTGAATTTCCTTGTTCATGGTCAGTGACAAATGCATACTTTGGTTGGTCACTGTGCATCGTAGCCACATTGTGCCACTACATATTGAAGGTATTTGTACTTGCTAGTCAATAATGAGTATTCACATACCATTATCTTCCATGCTGACCATTTGTGACTCGTGTTATGAGTAGTCAAGGTTTACCACACTTAGTGCCATTATTTGGTCATGGTCAGTGACAAATGCCTACTTTGGTCGATCATCGTGCATGGTATACACACCGTGCCACAACGTATTGAAGCTCCCTGTGCTTGCTATTTGATACTTGGTGTTCCCAAACCATTGTTTCCCCTCAGACCATTTGTGACTTGTAATATGAGATGTCAATGTTGACCACACACAGCAGATTTCTTTGGTCAAAGGCAGTACATATGCCTACTTTGGTCGTTCATTGTGCATGGTAGCCCCACCGTGCTACTACTGACTGAAGGTCGTTGTACTTGCCAGCTGATAACTGATATTCCAGTATAATTGTTTCCTCCCCTGACCGTTTTTTACTCGTGTTATGGTTGGTCAACATTGACCACTCATATTGAAATCCTCTCGTCATGGTCAGTAACATGTGCCAAGTTTGGTGATTTGGTGTGCATATTAGCCACACCGTGCCAGTACGTATTGAAGTTCCTTGTCCTTTCTAGTCAATACATAGGGTTCCCAAACCATTGTCTCTCCCTCTGACCATTTGTGACTTGTGTTGTGAGTTGTCAATGTTGACCACACATAATGGACATCTTCCGTCATAGTCAGTGACACATGCATCCTTTCGTTGGTCACAGTGCACGCTAGCCACACCATGCCACTACTTGTTGAAAATATTTCAACTTGCTAGTTGATAACTAATGTTCCCAACCCATGGTTTCCCCGACTGACCATTTGTGACTCGTGTTATGAGTTTTCAACGTTGACCACACACTGTGAAATCCGTTTGGCCATGGTTTGTGACACATGTCTACTTTGGTTTGTCACTATACATGGTTACCATGCTGTGTTGTTACGTATCGAAGGTCTTTATGCTTTCTTGTTGACAGCTAGTGTTCCCAAACCTTGTTAGCCCCATCTGACTATCTGTGACCCATGTTGTGAGTTGCAAATGTTGACCACATGAAGTGAAATTCTTTGTTCATGATCAGTGACATATGCATACTTTGGTTGGTCACTGTGCATTGTAGCCACACTGTGCCTCTACATATTGAAGGTATTTGTACTTGCTAGTGGATAACTAGTATTCACAAACCATTCTCTTCCCTCACCATTTGTCACTCGTGTTATGAGTTGTCAAGGGTTACCACAGTGCCATTATTTAGTCATAATCAGTGACATATGCTTACTTTGGTTGGTCATCATGCATGGTATCCACAGTGTGCCACAACGTATTGAAGCTCCTTGTGCTTGCTATTGGATACTCGGTGTTCCACAATCATTGTTTCCCCCTCAGACCATTTGTGACTCGTATTATGAGTTGTCAACATTGACCACACACAGCGGATTTCTTTGGTCAAAGGCAATACATATGCCTACTTTGGTCGGTCATTGTGCATGGTAGCCACAACGTGCTACTGCCGACTGAAATTCGTTGTACTTGCTAGTTGAGAACTGATATTCCCATCTCATTTTTTCCTCCCCTGACCGTTTCTGACTCCTGTTATGGTTGGTCAACGTTGACCACCCATACTAAACTTATCTGGTCATGGTCAGTGACATATGCCTATTTTGGTTGTTTGGTGTGCATAGTAGTCACACCGTGCCACTACGTATTGAAGTCCTTTGTCCCTTCTAGTTGATACATAGGGTTTCCCAAACCCATTGTCTCTCCCTCTGACCATTCGTGACTCGTGTTATGAGTTGTCAATGTTGACCCCACATAGTGGACTTCTTCGCTCATAGTCAGTGACATATGCATCCTTTGGTTGGTCTCTGTGAACGCTAGCCACACCGTGCCACTACTTGTTGAAAATCTTTATACTTGCTCAATGATAACTAGTGTTCCCAACCCATGGTATCCCCCAATGACCGATTGTGACTCGTGCTATGAGTTTTCAACGTTGACCACACACTGTGAGATCCGTTTGGTCGTGGCTTGTGACACATGCCTACTTTGGTTTGTCAGTGTACATGGTTACCACGCCATGTCATCGCGTATCGAAGGTCTTTGTGCTTTCTTGTTCACAACTTGTGTTCCCAAACCATTGTTAGCCCCATTTGACTATCTGTGACCCGTGTTGTGAGTTGTAAATGTTGACCACATGAAGTGAAATTATTTTTTCATGGTCAGTGACATATGCATGCTTTGGTTGGTCACTGTGCATTGTAGCCACACTGTGCCACTACATATTGAAGTTATTTGTACTTGCTAGTCAATAACCAGTATTCACAAATCATTATCTTCCATCATGGCTATTCGTGACTCGTCTTATGAGTTGTCAAGGTTCACCACACTTAGTGCCATTATTTGGTCATGGTCAGTGACATATGCCTACTTTGGTTGGTCATCGTACATGGTATCCACACTGTGCCAAAACGTATTGAAGATCCTTGTGCTTGCTAGTTGATACTCGGTGTTCCCAAACCATTGTTTCCCCCTCTGACCATTTGTGACTCGTAGTATGAGTTGTCAACGTTGACCACACACAGCGGATTTCTTTGGTCAAAGGCAGTACATATGCATACTTTGGTCGGTCATTGTGCATGGTAGCCACGCCGTGCTATTACTGACTGAAGGTCGTTGTACTTGCTAGTTGAGAGCTGTTATTCCCATAGAATTATTTCCTCCCCTGACCGTTTTTGACTCGTATTATGGTTGGTCAACGTTGACCACCCATATTGAAATCATCCAGTCATGGTCGGTGACATATGCCTAGTTTGGTTGTTTGGTGTGCATAGAAGCCACACCGTGCCACTACGTATTGAAGTTATTTGTCCTTTTCAGTTGATACATAGGGTTCCTAAACCATTATCTCTCCCTCTGACCATTTGTGACTCGTGCTATGAGTTGTCAGTGTTGACCACACATAGTGGACTACTCCGTTCATAGTCAGTGACATATGCATCCTTTGGTTGGTCACTGTGCACGCTAGCCACACCGTGCCACTACTTGTTGAAAATCTTTCTTCTTGCTAGTTGATAACTAGTGATCCCAACCCATGGTCTCCACCACTAACCATTTGTGACTCGTGGTATGAGTTTTCAACGTTGACCACACACTGTGAAATCCGTTTGGTCATGGGTTGTGACACATGCCTACGTTGCTTGGTCACAATACATTGTTACCACGCCGTGTGGTTACGTTTCGAAGGTCTTTGTGCTTTCTTGTTGACAGTTAGTGTTCCCAAACCATTGTTACCCCCTCTGACTATCAGTGACGTGTGTTGTGAGTTGTAAGTGTTGACCACATGAAGTGAAATTCTTTGTTCATGGTCAGTGACATATGCATACTTTGGTTGGTCACTGTGCATTGTACCCACAATGTGCCACTACATATTGAAAGTATCTGTACTTGCTAGTCAATAACTAGTATTGACAAATCATTACCTTCCACCCTGACCATTTGTGACTCGTGTTATGAGTTGTCAAGGTTTACCATTCTTAGTGCTATTATTTGATCATGGTCAGTGACATATGCCTACTTTGGTTGGTCATCGTGCATTGTATCCACACTGAGCCACAACGTATTGAAGCTCCTCGTGCTTTCTTTTTCATACGTGGTGTTCTCAAACCATTGTTTCCCCCTCTGACCATTTGTGACTCGTATTACGAGTTGTCAATGTTGACCACACATAGCGGATTTCTATGGTGAAAGGCAGTACATGTGCCTACTTTGGTCGTTCATTGTGCATGGTAGCCACAACTTGCTACTACTGACTGGAGGTTGTTGTACTTGCTAGTTGAGAACTAATACTCCCATAGCATTGTTTCATCCCCTGACCGTTTTCGACTCGTGTTATGGTTGGTCAACATTGACCACCCATATTGAAATTCTCTCGTCATGGTCAGTGACATATGCCTAGTTTGGTTGTTTGGTGTGCATATTAGCCACATCGTGCCACTATGTATTGAAGTTTCTTGTCCTTTGTAGTCGATACATAGGATTCCCAAACCATTGTATCTCCCTCTGACCATTTCGGACTTGTGTTATGAGTTTTCAATGTTGACCACACATGCTGGACTTCTTCGGTCATAGTCAATGACACATGCATCCTTTCGTTGGTCACTGTGCACGCTAGCCACACCATGCCACTGCTTGTTGAAAATATTTCTACTTCCTAGTTGGTAACTAGTATTCCCAACCCATGGTTTCTCCCAGTGACCAGTTGTGACTCGTGTTATGAGTTTTCAACGTTGTCTATACACTGTGAAATCCGTTTGGTCATGGTTTGTGACACATGCCTACTTTGGTTTGTTACTATACATGGTTACCACGCCGTGTCATTACGTATCAAAGGTGTGTGTGCTTTCTTGTTGACAGCCAGTGTTCCCAATCCATTGTTAGCACCCTCTGACTATCTGTGACCCGTGTTGTGAGTTGTAAATGTTGACCACATCAGGTGAAATTCTTTGTTCATGGTCAGTCGCATATGCATACTTTGGTCGGTCACAGTGCATTGTAGCCACACTGTGCCACATCATAGTAAAGGTATTTGTACTTGCTTGTCGATAACTAGTATTCACAAACCATTAAATCCCACCCTGACCATTTGTGATTCCTGTTATGAGTTGTTAAGGTTTACCACACTTAGTGCCATTATTTGGTCAAGGTCAGTGACATATGCCTACTTTGGTTGGTGATCGTGCTTGGTATCCAAACCGCGCCACGACGTATTGAAGCTCCTTCTGCTTGCCATTTGATACTTGGTCTTCCCAAACCATTGTTTTTCTCTCTGACCATTTGTGACTCGTATTATGAGCTGTCAATGTTGACCACACATAGCAGGTTTCTTTGCTCAAAGGCAGTACATATGCCTACTTTGGTCGGTCATTGTACATGGTTGCCACGCCATGCTACCACTGACTGAAGGTCGTTGTACTTTCTCGTTGAGAACTGATATTCCCAAAGCATTGCTTCCTCCCATGACCGTTTTTGTCTCGTGTTATGGTTGGTCACCGTTGACCACCCATATTGAAATTCCCTGGTCATGGTCAGTGACATATGCCTAGTTTGGTTGTTTGGTGTGCATAGTAGCCACACCGTGCCACTACGTATTGAAGTTCTTTGTCCTTTCTAGTCGGTACATAGGGTTCCCAAACCATTGTCTCTCCCTCTCACCATTTGTGACTCATGTTATGAGATGTTCATGTTGACCACACATAGTGGACTTCTTCGTTCATAATCACTGACACAGCATCCTTTGGTTGGTCACTGTGCACGCTAGCCACACCATGCCACTACTTGTTGAAGTTATTTCGACTTGCTAATTGATAACTAGTGTTCCCAACCCATGGTTTCCCCCAGCGACCATTTGTGACTCGTGTTATGAGTTTTCAACGTTGACCACACACTGTGAAATCCGTTTGGTCATAGTTTGTGACACGTGCCTACTTTGGTTTGTCACTGTACATGGTCACCGCGCTGTATCATTACGTATCGATGGTCTTTGTGCTTTCTTGTTGACAGCTAGTGTTCCCAAACCATTGTTAGCCCCCTCTGACTATCTGTGACCCGTGTTGTGAGTTGTAAATGTTGACCACATGAAGTGAAATTCTTTGTTTATGCTCAGTGACATATGCATACTTTGGTTAGTCACCGTGCATTGTAGCCACACTGTGCCACTACATATTGAATAAAACTAGTATTCACAAACCATTCTCTTCCACCCTTACCATTTGTTACTCGTGTTATGAGTTGTCGAGGTTTACCACACTTAGTACCATTATTTGGTCATGGTCAGTGACATATGCCTACTTTGGTTGGTCATCGTGCATGGTATCCACATTGTGCCACAACGTATTGAAGCTCCTTGTGCTTGCTACTTCATACTCGGTGTTCCCAAACGATTGTTTCCCCCTCTGACCATTTTGTGACTCGTGTTATGAGCTGTCAACGTTAACCACACACAGCGGATATCTTTGGTCAAAGGTAGTACATATGCCTAATTTGGTCCGTCATTGTGCATGGTAGCCACACCGTGGTATGGTTGGTCAACGTTGACCACCCTTATTGAAATGATCTGGACATGGTCAGTGACATATGCATAGTTTGGTTGTTTGGTGTGCATGGTAGCCACACCGTGCCACTACGTATTGAAGTTATTTGTCCTTTCTAGTTGATACACAGGGTTCTCAAACCATTGTCTCTCCATCTGACCATTTGTGACTCGTGTTATGAGTTGTCAATATTGACCACACATATTGGACTTATTCGATCATAGTCAGTGACATATGCATCATTTCCTCGGTCACTGTGCACGCTAGCCACACCGTGCCACTACTTGTTGAAAATCTTTCTACTTGCTAGTTGATAACTAGTGTTCCCAACCCATGGTCTCCCGCACTAACTGTTTTTGACTCGTGTTATGAGTTTTCAACGTTGACCACATACTGTGAAATCCGTTTGGTCATGGTTTGTGACATATGCCTACTTTGGTTTATCACTGTACATAGTTACCACGCCGTGTCATTACGTATCGAAGGTCTTTGTGCTTCCTTGTTGACAGCTAGTGTTACCAAACCATTGTTACCCCCTTTGACTATCAGTGACTCGTGTTGTGATTTGTAAATGTTGACCACATGAAGTGAAATCATTTGATCATGGTAAGTGACACATGCATACTTTGGTTGGTCACTGTACATTGTAGCCACACTGTGCCACTACATATTGAATAAAACTAGTATTCACAAACCATTATCTTCCACCCTTACCATTTGTTTTCGTGTTATGAGTTGTCAAGGTTTACCACACTTAGCACCATTATTTGGTCATGGTCAGTGACATATGCCTACTTTGGTTGGTCATCGTGCATGGTATCCACATTGTGCCACAACGTATTGAAGCTCCTTGTGCTTGCTACTTCATACTCGGTGTTCCCAAACGATTGTTTCCCCCTCTGACCATTTTGTGACTCATGTTATGAGTTGTCAACGTTAACCACACACAGCGGATATCTTTGGTCAAAGGCAGTACATATGCCTCATTTGGTCGGTCATTGTGCATGGTAGCCACACCGTGGTATGGTTGGTCAACGTTGACCACCCTTATTGAAATGATCTGGTCATGGTCAGTGACATATGCCTAGTTTGGTTGTTTGGTGTGCATAGTAGCCACACCGTGCCACTACGTATTGAAGTTATTTGTCCTTTCTAGTTGATACATAGGGTTCTCAAACCATTGTCTCTTCATCTGACCATTTGTGACTCGTGTTATGAGTTGTCAATATTGACCACACATAGCGGACTCATTCGATCATAGTCAGTGACATATGCATCCTTTTGTCGGTCACTGTGCACGCTAGCCACACCGTGCCACTACTTGTTGAAAATCTTTCTACTTGCTAGTTGATAACTAGTGTTCTTAACCCATGGTCTCCCCCACTAACTGTTTGTGACTCGTGTCATGAGTTTTCAACGTTGACCACATACTGTGAAATCCGTTTGGTCATGGTTTGTGACATATGCCTACTTTGGTTTATCACTGTACATAGTTACCACGCCGTGTCATTACGTATCGAAAGTCTTTGTGCTTTCTTGTTGACAGCTAGTGTTCCCAAACCATTGTTACCCCCTCTGACTATCAGTGACTCGTGTTGTGAGTTGTAAATGTTGACCACATGAAGTGAAATTCTTTGTTCATGGTCAGTGACATATGCCTACTTTGGTTTATCACTGTACATAGTTACCACGCCGTGTCATTACGTATCGAAAGTCTTTGTGCTTTCTTGTTGACAGCTAGTGTTCCCAAACCATTGTTACCCCCTCTGACTATCAGTGACTCGTGTTGTGAGTTGTAAATGTTGACCACATGAAGTGAAATTCTTTGTTCATGGTCAGTGACATATGCATGCTTTGGTTGTTCACTGTTCATTGTAGCCACACTGTGCCACTACATATTGAAGGTATTTGTACTTGCTAGTCAATAACTAGTATTCACAAATCATTATCTTCCACCCTGACCATATGTGACTCGTGTTATGAGTTGTCAAGGTTTACCACACTTAGTGCCATTATTTGGTCATGGTTAGTGACATATGCCTACTTTGGTTGGTACCATCGTGCATGGTATCGACAATGTGCCACAACGTATTGAAGCTCCTTGTGCTTGCTATTTGATACTCGGTGTTCCCAAACCATTGTTTCCCCCTCTGACCATTTGTGACTCGTATTATGAGTTGTCAACGTTTACCACACACAGCGGATTTCTTTTGTCAAAGGCAGTACATATGCCTACGTTGGTCGGTCATTGTGCATGGTAGCCACACCGTGCTACTACTGACTTAAGGCCGTTGTACTTGCTAGTTGATAACTGATATTCCCATAGCATTGTTTCCTCCCCTGACCGTTTGTGACTCGTGTTATGGTTGGTCAACGTTGACCACCCATATTGAAATCATCTGGTCATGGTCAGTGACATATGCCTAGTTTGGTTGTTTTGTGTGCATAGTAGCCACACCGTGCCACTATGTATTGAAGTTCTTTGTCCTTTCTAGTTGATACAAAGGGTTCCCAAACCATTGTCTCTCCCTCTGACCATTTGTGACTCGTGTTATGAGTTGTCAATGATGACCACTCATAGTGGACTTTTTTGGTCATAGTCAGTGACATATGCATCGTTTGGTTGGTCATTGTGCACGCTAGCCACACCGTGCCACTACTTGTTGAAAATCCTTCCTCTTGCTAGTTGATAACTAGTGTTCCCAACCCATGGTCTCCCCCATTGACCATCTGTGACTCGTATTCTGAGTTTTCAACATTGACCGCACACTGTGAAATCCGTTTGGTCATGGGTTGTGACACATGCCTACTTTTGCTTGTCAATGTACATTGTTACCACGCCGTGTCATTACGTATCGTAGGTATTTGTGCTTTCTTGTTGACAGCTACTGTTCCCAAACCATTGTTACCCCCTCTGACTATCAGTGACTTGTGTTGTGAGTTGTAAATGTTGACCACATGAAGTGAAATCATTTGTTCATGGTCAGTGACATATGCATACTTTGGTTGGTCACTGTGCATTGTAGCCACACTGTGCCACCATATATTGAAGGAAGTTGTACTTGCTAGTCAATAACTAGTATTCACAAATAATTATCTTCCACCCTGACCATTTGTGACTCGTGTTATGAGTTGTCAGTGTTTACCACACTTAGTGCCATTATTTGGTCATGCCTACTTTGGTTGGTCATCGTGCATGATATCCACACTGTGCCACAACGCATTGAAGCTCCTTGTGCTTGATATTTGATACTTGGTATTCCCAACCCATTGTTTCCCCCTCTGACCATTTGTGACTCGTATTATGAATTGATGATGTTGACCACACACAGCGGATTTCTTTGGTCAAAGGCAAAACATATGCCTACCCATGTTGACTTCAATGTTCGTTGTAGGGCCCCTACAACCACATCGGTACCTCGATGTACATCGATGTAGCATCGATGTGGTGTAGGCATATCAGGGCAACCGGAACCTAACTGCACAATATATTGCTACCGTTTGCAATCGACCACTATATTTGAGTACCCACACTGATTTACATACACCAAAAGGGTCACCAAAACACGTGGAACATGAAGACAACAAACGTTTAATGGCCGACGGTTTCAGTGTGATGCTCTTTCTAACCTTGAATCTGTTTGCAACCCATGATTTTGAGACCATGTTGGCTGGATATTGGCCAACGCCCTCGAACCCACATCGATGTGGCGGGTCCTGGCTACATCGATGTGTCGAGGTGGACATCGATGTACCGATGTTTGAGAGGCCAAGGTCAACAGAGATGCCTACTTTGGTCGGTCATTATGCATGGTAGCCACACCGTGCTACTACTGACTGAAGGTCGTTGTACTTGCTAGTTGACAACTGATATTCCCATAGCATTGTTTCCTCCCCTGATCGTCTGTGACTCGTGTTATGGGTGGTCAACGTTGACGACCCATATTGAAATTATCTGGTCTTGGTCAGTGACATATGCCTAGTTTGGTTGTTTGGTGTGCATAGTAGCCACACCGTGCCACTACGTATTGAAATTCTTTGTCCTTTCTAGTTGATACATTGGGTTCCCAAACCATTGTCTCTCCCTCTGACCATTTCGGACTCGTGTTATGAGCTGTACATGTTGACCACACATAGTGGACTTCTTCGGTCATAGTCAGAGACATATGCATCCTTTGGTTGGTCACTGTGCACACTAGCCACACCGTGCCACTACTTGTTGGAAATCTTTCTACTTGCTAGTTGACAACTAGTGTTCCCAGCCCATGTTCTCCCCCACTGACCATTTGTGACTCGTGGTATGAGTTTTCAACGTTGACCACACACTCTGACAACCGTTTGGTCATGGTTTATGACACATGCTTACTTTGGTTTGTCACTGTACATTGTTACCACGCCGTATAACTACGTATCCAAGGTCTTTGTGCTTCCTTGTTGACAGCTAGTGTTCCCGGACCATTGTTACCCCCTCTGACTATCAGTGACTTGTGTTGTGAGTTGTAAATGTTGACCACATGAAGTGAAATTCTTTGGTCATGGTCAGTGACATATGCATACTTTGGTTGGTCACTGTGCTTTGTAGCCACACTGTACCACTACATATTGAAGGTATTTGTACTTGCTAGTCAATAACTAGTATTCACAAACTATTATCTTCCACCCTGACCATTTGTGACTCGGGTTATGAGCTGTCAAGGTTTACCACACGAAGTGCCATTATTTGGTCATGGTCAGTGACATATGCCTACATTGGTTGGTCATTGTGCATGGTATCCACACTGTGCCACAATTGTATTGAAGCTCCTTGTGCTTGCTATTTGATACTCGGTGTTCCCCAACCATTGTTTCCTCCTCTGACCATTTGTGACTCATATTATGAGTTGTCAACGTTGACCACACACAGCGGATTTCTTTGGTCAAAGGCAGTACATATGCCTACTTTGGCCGGTCATTGTGCATGGTAGCCACACCGTGCTACTACTCACTAAAGGTCGTTGTACTTGCTAGTTGATAACTGATATTCCCATAGCATTGTTTCATCCCTTGACCGTCTGTGACTCGTGTTATGGGTGGTCAACGTTGACCACCCCTATTGAAATTATCTGGTCATGGTCAGTGACACATGTCTAGTTTGGTTCTTTGGTGTGCATGGTAGCCACACCGTGCCACTACGTATTGAAATTCTTTGTCCTTTCTAGTTCATACATTGGGTTCCCAAACCATTGTCTCTCCCTCTGACCATTTGTGACTCTTGTTATGAGTTGTCAATGTTGACCCCACATAGTGGACTTCTTCGGTCATAGTCAGTGACATATGCATCCTTTGGTTGGTCACAGTGCACACTAGCCACACTGTGCCACTACTTGTTCAAAATCGTTCTACTTGCTAGTTGATAACTAGTGTTCCCAACCCATGGTCTCCCCCACTGACTATTTGTGACTCGTGTTATGAGTTTCCAACGTTGACCACACACTGTGAAATCCGTTTGGTCATGGGTTGTGCCACATGCCTACTTTGGTTTGTCACTGTACATGGTTACCACGCCGTGTCATCATGTATCGAAGGTATTTGTGCGTTCTTGTTGACAGCTAGTGTTCCCAAACCATTGTTACCCCCTTTGACTACACGTGACTCGTGTTGTGAGTTGTAAACGTTGACCACATGAAGTGAAATTCTTTGTTCATGGTCAGTGACATATGCATACTTTGGTTGGTCACTGTGCATTGTAGCCACACTGTGCCACTACAT
>SZWC01002040.1:0-29422 GCA_023375785.1 Penium margaritaceum | reverse complement strand
CCCCCCCCCCCCCCCCCCCCTCCCCCAGGGTTGCGTGCCTATTGTATATTGCACGTACGATGATTCAAACCCACGACCTACCGCTCTAGAATCTAACTCTCTAAGCACTAAGCCATTGCACATGGTGTTCATATGATGTCCAAGTGACATAATAAGGGTTCCTATGGGTAAAGGGCATAAAATCAATGGGTGTAAGGTTAGAGGGTAGTTTTCAAAAGTATGAATGAAAACAAAGTTAGTTTTATCATAAAAAGATTGACGCAGACGGAACTTCAAAATTTGCAACTTTGAGCTTGAATAATCTCTCAACAATTGCTCCGATTGACCACCCATAAGAAGGAAAGTTGACTACACACAGTGAAACTCTTCTTATGATATCTAGTGACACAAGCATACTTTGGCTGGTCATTGTGCATGGTGGGCACACCGTGCCACCAGTTATCCAAGGTCTTTGTACTTGGTAGTCAATACCGAGTATTCCCAAACCATTGTTTCTTCCTCTGCCCATTTTTGACTTGTATTATGAGTTGTGAACGTTGACCACACACACTAAACTTCTTTGGCCGTGAGCAGTGATGTATGCCTACTTGGATAGGTCATTGTCCACGGTAGCCACACCATGGCAATACATACGAAAATTAGTTGTACTTGCTAGAAGATACATGGTGTTTTGAAACCATGTTTTCCCCCTCTGACCATTTGTGACTCATGTTATGGGTTGTGAACGTTGACCACCCTTATTGAAATTCTTTGGTCATGGTTAGTGACATATGCCTGGTTTGGTTTGTCACTGTACATGCTTACCACGCTGTGTCACTAGGTATTGAAGGTCTTTGTGCCTTCTAGTTGATAGCTAGTGTTCCCAAGCCATTGTTACCCCCTCAGACTATCAGTGACTCGTGTTGTGAGTTGTCAACGCTGACCACATGAAGTGAAATTCTTTGTTCATGTTCAGTGACATGCATACTTTGGTTGGTCTCTGTTCATTGTAGCCACACTGTGCCACTACACATGAAAGGTATTTGTACTTGCTAGTCAATAACTAGTATTCACAAACCATTATCTTCCACCCTGACCATTTGTGACTTATGTTATGAGTTGTCAGGGTTTACCACACTTAGTGCCATTATTTGTTCATGGTCAGTGACATATGCCTACTTTGGTTGGTCATTGTGCATTGTATCCACACCGTTCCACAACGTATTGAAGCTCCTTGCACTTTCTTTTTGATGCTTGGTGTTCCCAAACCATTGTTTCCCCCTCTGACCGTTTGTGACTCGTGTTATGGGTTGTCAATGTTGACCACACACAGCAGATTTTCTTGGTCAAAGGTTGTACATATGCCTACTTTGGTCGTTCGTTGTGCATGGTAGCCACACCATGCTACTACTGGCTGAATGCCGTTGTACTTGGTAGTTGAGAACTGATATTCTCATAGTATTGTTTCCTCCCCTGACCGTTTTTGACTCGTGTTATGGTTGGTCAACGTTGACCACCCATATTGAAATTCTCTCGTCATGGTCAGTGACATATGCCTAGTTTGATTGTTTGGTGTGCATGTTAGCCACACCGTGCCACTACGTATTAAAGTTCCTTTTCCTTTCTAGTCAATACATATGGTTCCCAAACAATTGTCTCTCCCTCTGACCATTTGTGACGCGTGCTATGAGTTGTCAATGTTGACCACACATAACGGACTTCTTCAGTCACAGTGAGTGACATATGCATCAGTTGGTTGGTCACTGTGCACGCTAGCTACACCATGCCACTACCTGTTGAAAGAATTTATACTTGCTAGTTGATAACTAGTGTTCCCAACCCATGGTTTCCCCCACTAACCAGTTGTGACTCGTGTTATGAGTTTTCAACGTTGACCACCCACTGTGAAATCCGTGTGGTCATGGTTTGTGACACATGCCTCCTTTGGATTGTTATTGTACATGGTTACCACGCCGTGTTATTACGTATCAAAGGTCTCCGTGCTTTCTTGTTGACAGCTAGTGTTCCCAAACCATTGTTTGCCCCATCTGACTATCCGTGACCCGTGTTGTGAGTTGTAAATATTGACCACATGATGTGAAATTCATTGTTTATGGTCAGTGACATATGCATACTTTGGTTGGTCACTGTGCATGGTAGTCACTCTATGCCAATACATATTGAATGTATTTGTGCTTGCTAGTCGATAACTAGTATTCAGAAATGGTTATCTTCCACCCTGACCATTTCTGACTGGTGTTATGAGTTGTCAAGGGTTACCACACTTAGTGCCATTATTTGGTCATGGTCAGTGACATATGCATACTTTGGTTGGTCATCGTGCATGATATCCACACTGTGCCACAACGTACTGAAGCTCCTTGTGCTTGCCATTTGATACTCGGTGTTCCCAAACCATTGTTTCCCCCCCTGACCATGTGTGACTCGTATTATGAGTTGTCAACGTTGACCACACACAGCGGATGTCTTTGGTCAAAGGCAGTACATATGCCTACTTTGGCCGGTCATTGTGCATGGTAGCCACACCGTGCTACTACTGGCTGAAGGTCGTTGTACTTGCTAGTTGAGAACTGATATTCCCATAGCATTGTTTCCTCCCCTGACCGTTTGTGACTCCTGTTATGGTTGGTCAACGTTGACCACCCATATTGAAATCATCTGGTCATGGTCAGTGACATATGCCTAGTTTGGTTGTTTGGTGTGCATAGTAGCCACACCGTGCCACTACCTATTGAAGGTCTTTGTCCTTTCTAGTTGATACATAGGGTTCCCAAACCATTGTCTCTCCCTCTGACCCTTTGTGACTCGTGTTATGAGTTGTCAATGTTGACCACACATAGTGGACTTCTTCGGTCATAGTCACTGACATGCATCCTTTGGGTGGTCACTGTGCACGCTAGCCACACCATGCCAGTACTTGTTGAAAACCTTTCTACTTGCTAGTTGATAACTAGTGTTCCCAACCCATGGTCTCCCCCACTGACCATTTGTGACTCGTGTTATGAGTTTTCAACGTTGACCACACAATGTGAAATCCGTTTGGTCATGGTTTGTGACACATGCCTACTTTGGTTTGTCACTGTACATGGTTACCACGCCGTGTCATTACGTATCAAATGTCTTTGTGCTTTCTTGTTGACAGCTAGTGTTTCCAACCCATTGTTAGCCCCCTTTGACTATCTGTGACCCGTATTGTGCGTTGTACATGTTGACCACATGAAGTGAAATTCTAAGTTCATGGTCAGTGACATATGCATACTTTGGTTGGTCAATGTACACTGTAGGCACACTGTGCCACTACATATTGAAGGTATTTGTACTTGCTAGTCGATAACTAGTATTCACAAATCATTATCTTCCGCCCTGACCATTTGTGACTCGTGTTATGTGTTGTCAAGATTTACCACACTTGGTGCCATCATTTGGTCATGTTCAGTGACATATGCCTACTTTGGTTGGTCATCGTGCATGGTATCCACACAGTGCCGCAACTTATTGGAGGTCATTGTGCTTGCTAGTTGATACCTGGTGTTCCCAAACCATTGTCTCCCCCTCCGACCATCTGTGACTCCTATCATGAGTTATCAATGCTGACCACACACAGCGGATTTCTTTGGTCAAAGGTAGTACACATGCATAATTTGGTCAGTCATTGTGCATGGTAGCCACACCATGCCTCTACGGATTGAAGATCGCTGTACTTGCTAGTTGAGAGCTGATATTCACAGACCATTGTTTCCCCCTTGGACCCTTTGTGACTCGTGTTATGGTTGGTGAATGTTGACCACCCATGTTGAAATTCTTTCATCATGTTTGGTGACATATGCCTAGTTTGGTTTTTTGGTGTCCACAGTAGCCACACCGTGCCGCTACGTATTGAAGTTATTTGTCCTTTCTAGTCAATACATAGGGTTCCCAAATAACTGTCTCTCCCTCTGACCATATGTGACTCGTGTTATGAGTTGTGAATGTTGACCATACACAGTGGACTTCTTCGGTCATAGTCAGTGATGTGTGCATCCTTTGGCTGCTCACTGTGCACGCTAGCCACACTGTGCCACTACTTGTTGAAAATCTTTCTACTTGCTAGTTGATAGCTAGTGTTCCCAACCCATGTTTTTCCCCTCTGACCATTTGTGACTCATGTTATGGGTTGTGAACGCTGACCACCCTTATTGAAATTCTTTAGTCATGGTTAGTGACATATGCCTAGTTTGGTTTGCCACTGTACGTGGTTACCACGCCGCGTCACTACGTATTGAAGGTCTTTGTGCTTTTTAGCTGATAGCTAGTGTTCTGAAACCATTGTTACCCCCTCTGACTATCAGTTACTCGTGCTGTGAGTTCTCAACGTTGACCACATGAAGTGAAATTCGTTGTTCATGGTCAGCGACATATGCATACTTTGGTTGGTCACTGTGCATTGAAGCCACACTTTGCCACTACATATTGAAGGTATTTGTACTTGCTATTCAATAACTGGTATTCACAAACCATTATCTTCCAACCTGACCATTTGTCACTCGTGTTGTGAGTTGTCAAGGCTTATCACACTCACTGCCATTATTTGGTCATGGTCAGTGACATATGCCTTCTTTGGTTGGTCATCGTGCATGGTATCCACAGGGTGCCATAACGTATTGAAGCTCCTTGTGCCTGCTTTTTTATGCTTGGTGTTCCCAAACCATTGTTTCCCCCTCTGACCATTTGTGACTCGTATTGTGAGTTTTCAGTGTTGACCACACACAGCAGATTTCTTTGGTCAAAGGCAGTACATATGCCTACTTTGGTCGTTCATTGTGCATGGTAGCCACACTCTGCTACTACTGACTGAAGGTCGTTGTACTTGGTAGTTTACAACTAATATTCCCATAGCATTGTTTCCTCCATTGACCAGTTTAAACTCGTGTTATGGCTGGTCAACGTTGACTTCCCATGTTGAAATTCTCTCGTCATGGTCAGTGACATATGCCTAGTTTTGTTGTTTGTATGCATAAAAGCCACACCGTGCCACTACATATTGAAGTTCCTTGTCCTTTCTAGTCGATACATAGGGTTCCCAAACCATTGTCTCTCCATCTGACCATTTGTGACTCGTGTTATGAGTTGTCAATGTTGACCGCATATAATGGACTTCTTCGGTCATAGTCAGTGACATATGCATCCTTTGGTTGGTCACTGTGCACGCTAGCCAACCCGTGCCACAACTTATTGAAAATCTTTCTACTTGCTAGTTGTTAACTAGTGTTCCCAACCCATGGTTTCCCCCACTGACCAGTTGTTACTCGTGTCATGAGTTTTCAACATTGACCACGCACTGTGAAATCCGTTTGGTCATGTATTGTGATACATGCCTACTTTGGTTTGTCACTGTACATGGTTACCACGCTGTGTCATTACATAATAAGGGTCTTTGTGCTTTCTTGTTGACAGCTAGTGTTCCCAAACATTTGTTAGCCCAATCTGACTATCTGTGACCCGTGTTGTGAGTTGTAAATGTTGACCACATGAAGTGAAATTCTTTGTTCATGGTCAGTGACATATGCATACTTTGGTTGGTCGCTGTGCATTGTAGCCACACTGTGCCACTAAGTATTGAAGGTATTTGTACTTTCTAGTCAATAACTAGTCTTCACAAACCATTATCTTCCACCCTGACCATCTGTGACTCATGTTATGAGTTGTCAATGTTGACCGCACATAATGGACATCTTCGGTCATAGTCAGTGACATATGCATCCTTTGGTTGGTCACTGTGCACGCTAGCCACACCATGCCACAACTTGTTGAAAATCTGTCTACTTGCTAGTTGATAACTAGAATTCCCAACCCATGGTTTCCCCCACTGACCAGTAGTGACTCGTGTCATGAGTTTTCAACATTGACCACACACTGTGAAATCCGTTTGGTCATGGTTTCTGACACATGCCTACATTGGTTTGTCACTGTACATGGTTACCACAATGTGTCATTACGTAATGAAGGTCTTTGTACTTTCTTGTTGACAGCTAGTGTTCCCAAACCATTGTTAGCCCCCTCTGACTATCTGTGACCCGTGTTGTGAGTTGTAAATGTTGACCACATGAAGTGAAATTCTTTGTTCATGGTCAGTGACATATGCATACTTTGGTTGGTCACTGTGCANATTTCTTGTTGACAGCTAGTGTTCCCAAACCATTGTTAGCCCCCTCTGACTATCTGTGACCCGTGTTGTGAGTTGTAAATGTTGACCACATGAAGTGAAATTCTTTGTTCATGGTCAGTGACATATGCAAACTTTGGATGGTTACTGTGCATTGTAGCCACACTGTGCCACTAAATATTGAAGGTACTTGTACTTGCTAGTCAGTAACAAGTATTCACAAACCATTATCTTCCACCGTGACCATTTGTGACTCGTGTTATGAGTTGTCGAGGTTTACCACACTTAGTGTCATTATTTGGTCATGGTCAGTGACATATGCCTACTTTGGTTGGTCATCGTGCATGGTATGCACACTGTGCCACAACATATTGAAGCTGCGTGTGCTTGCTATTTGATACTCGGTGTTCTCAAACCATTGTTTCCCCCTCTGACCATTTGTGACTCGTATTATGAGTTGTCAATGTTGACCACACACAGCAGATTTCTTTGGTCAAAGGCAGTACATGTGCCTACTTTGGTCGGTCATTGTGCATGGTAGCCACACCGTGCTACTAGTGACTGAAGGTCGTTGTACTTGCTAGTTGATGACTGATATTCACAGACCATTGTTTCCCCCTCGGACCCTTTGTGAATCGTGTTATGGTTGGTGAATGTTGACCACCCATGTTGAAATTCTTTCATCATGTTTGGTGACATATGCCTAGTTTGGTTGTTTGGTGTGCATAATAGCATCACCGTGCCACTACGTATTGAAGTTCCTTGTCCTTTCTAGTCAATACATAGGGTTCCCAAACCATTGTCTCTCCATCTGACCATTTGTGACTCGTGTTATGATTTGTCAATGTTGACCGCATATAATGGACTTGTTGGGTCATAGTCAGTGACATGTGCAACGAACAAAGAAGTTCTTATGTGTGGTGAACATTGATAACTCATAACACAAGTCACGAATGGTCAGAGGGAGAGACAATGGTTTGAGAACCCTATGTATCAACTAGAAAGGACAAAGAACTTCAATACGCATTGGCACGGTGTGGCTACTATGCACACCAAACAACCAAACTAGGCATATGTCACTGACCATGACCAAAAAAATTCAATATGGGTGGTCAATGTTGACCAACCACAACAGGAGTCAAAAACGGTCAGGGGAGGAAAGAATGCTATCGGAATACCAGTTCTCAACTAGCAAGTACAACGACCTTCAATCAGTAGTAGCACGGTATGGCTACCATGCACAATGACCGACCAAAGTAGGCATATGTACTGCCTTTGACCAAAGAAATCTGCCGTGTGTGGTCAACGCTGACAACTTATAATACGAGTCACAAATGGTCAGAGGGGGAAACAATGGTTTGGGAACACCGAGTATCAAATACCAAGCACACAGAGCTTCAATACGCTGTGGCACGGTGTGGATACCATGCACTATGACCAAAAAAAGTAGGGATATGTCACTGACCATAACCAAATAATGGCACTAAGTGAGGTAAACCTTGACAACTCATAACACGAGTCACAAATGGTCAGGGTGGAAGATAATGGTTTGTGAATACTAGTTATGGACTAGCAAGTACAAATACCTTCAATATGTAGTGGCACAGTGTGGCTACAATGCACACTGATCAACCAAAGTACGCATATGTCACTGACAATGAACAAATAATTTCATTTCATGTGGTCAACATTTACAACTCACAACACGGGTCACACGTAGTCAGAGGGGGCTAACAATGGTCTGAGAACACTAGCTGTTGACAAGAAAGCACAAAGACCTTCGATACGTAATGACACAGCGTGGTAACCATGTACAGTGACAAACCAAAGTAGGCATGTGTCACAAACCATGACCAAACGGATTTCACAGCGTGTGGTCATAGTCGAAAACTCATAACACGAGTCACAAATGGTCGGAGGGGGAAACCATGGGTTGGGCACACTACTTATCAACTAGTAAGTCAAATGATTCTCAACAAGTAGTGGCATGGTGTGGCTAGCGTGCACAGTGACCAACCAAAGGATGCATATGTCACTGACTATGAACGAAGAAGTCCACTATGTGTGGTCAACATTGACAACTCATAACACGAGTCACAAATGGTCAGAGGGAGAGACAATTATTTGAGAACCCTATGTATCAACTAGAAAGGACAAAGAACTTCAAGACGTAGCGGCACTGTGTGATTGATATGCACACCAAACAACCAAACTAGGCATATGTCACTGACTATGACAAGGGAATTTCAATATGGGTGGTCAACGTTGACCAACCATAACACGAGACAAAAACGGTCAGGGGAGGAAACAATGCTACGGGAATATCAGTTCTCAATAAGAAAGTACAACGACCTACAGTCAGTAGTAGCAGGGCGGGGCGACCATGCACAATGACCGACCAAAGTATGCATATGTACTGCCTTTGAGCAAAGAAGTCCGCTGTGTATGGTCAACGTTGACAACTCATAATACGAGTCACAAATGGTCAGAGGGGGGAAACAATGGGTTGGGAACACCGAGTATCAAATAGCAAGCACAAGGAGCTTCAATACGTCGTGGCACAGTGTGGATACCATGCACGATGACCAACCAGAGTAGGCATATGTCACTAACCATGACCAAATAATGGCAGTACGTGTGGTAATCATTGACAACTCATAACACGAGTCACAAATGGTCAGGGTGGAAGATAATGATTTCTGAATACTAGTTATTGACTAGCAAGTACAAATACTTTCAATATGTAGTGGCACAGTGTGGCTACAATGCACAATGACCAACCAAAGTATGCATATGTCACTGACC
This sequence comes from Penium margaritaceum, assembly GCA_023375785.1. Lineage (NCBI taxonomy): Eukaryota > Viridiplantae > Streptophyta > Zygnematophyceae > Desmidiales > Peniaceae > Penium > Penium margaritaceum. The sequence continues at coordinate 20,475 of SZWC01002040.1, read as the reverse complement.
ATGAACAACGAATTTCACTTCATGTGGTCAACATTTACAACTCACAACACGAGTCACTGATAGTCAGAGGGGGTAANTTGACAACTCATAACACGAGTCACAAATGGTCAGGGTGGAAGATAATGATTTCTGAATACTAGTTATTGACTAGCAAGTACAAATACTTTCAATATGTAGTGGCACAGTGTGGCTACAATGCACAATGACCAACCAAAGTATGCATATGTCACTGACCATGAACAACGAATTTCACTTCATGTGGTCAACATTTACAACTCACAACACGAGTCACTGATAGTCAGAGGGGGTAAGAATGGTTTGGGAACACTAGCTGTCAACAAGGAAGTACAAAAACATTCGATACGTAATGACACGGTGTGGTAACCATGTACAATGATAAACCAAAGTAGGCATGTGTTACAAACCATGACCAAACAGGTTTCGAAGTGTGTGGTCAACGTTGAAAACTCATAACACGAGTCACAAATGGTCAGTGGGGGAGACCATGGGTTGGGAACACTAGTTATCAAGTAGCAAGTAGAAAGATTTTCAACAAGTAGTGGCACGGTGTGGCTACCGTGCACAGTGACCAACCAAAGGGTGCATATGTCATTGAATATGACCGAAGAAGTCCACTCTGTGTGGTCAACATTGACAACTCATAACACGAGTCACAAATAGTCAGAGGGAGATACAGTGGTTTGCGAACCCTATGTATCAACTAGAAGGGACAAAGGACTTCAATACGTAGTGGCACGGTGTGGCTACTATGCACACCAAACAACCAAACTAGGCATATGTCACTGACCATGACCAGATAACTTCAATATGGGTGGTCAACGTTGACGAACCATTACACGAGTCACAAACGGGAGGGGGAGGAAACAATGCTATGGGAATATCAGTTCTCAACAAGCAAGTACAACAAACTTCAGTCAGTAGTAGCACGGTGTGGCTACCATGCACAATGACCGACCAAAGTAGGCATATTTTTTGCCTTTGAGCAAAGAAACCCGCAGTGTGTTGTCAACATTGGCAATTCACAATACGAGTCACAAATGGTCAGAGGGGAGAACAATGGTTTGGGAACACCAAGTATCATATAGCAAGCACAAGGAGCTTCAATGCGTCGTGGCACAGTGTTGATACCATGCACGATGACCAACCAAAGTAGGCATATGTCAATGACCATGACCAAGTAATGACACTAAGTGTGGTAAACCTTGACAATTCAGAACATGAGTCACAAATGGTCAGGGTGGAAGACAATGATTTGTGAATACTCGTTATTGAGTAGGAAGTGCAAATACCTTCAATATGTAGTGGCACAGTGTGGCCACAATGCACAATGACCAACCAAAGTATGCATATGTGACTGACCATGAACAAAGAATTTCACTTCATGTGGTCAACATTTACAACTCACAACACGAGTCACTGATAGTCACAGGGGGCTACCAATTGTTTGGGAACACTAGCTCTTAACAAGAAAGCACAAAGACCTTCGATACGTGATGACACGGAGTGGTAACCATGTAGAGTGACAAACCAAAGTAGGCATGTGTCACAAACCATGACCAAACGGATTTCACATTGTGTGGTCAACGTTGAAAACTCATAACATGAGTCACAAATGGTCAGTGGGGGAGAACATGGGTTGAAAACACAAGTTATCAACTAGCAAGTAGAAATATTTCTAACAAGTAGTGGCACAGTGTGGCTAGCGTGCACAGTGACCAACCAAAGGATGCATATGTCAGTGATTATGACCGAAGAAGTCCACTGTGTGGTCAATATTGACAACTCATAACACGAGTCACAAACGGTCAGAGGGAGAGACAATGGTTAAAGAACCCTATGTATCAACTAGAAAGGATAGAGAACTTCAATGTGTATTGGCACATTGTGGCTACTTTGCACACCAAACAATAAAACTAGGCATATGTCACTGACCATGACGAGATAACTTCAATATGGGTGGTCAACGTTGACCAACCATAACACGAGTCACAAACGGTAAGGGGAGGAAACAATGCTATGGGAATATCAGTTCTCAACTAGCAAGTACAACGAACTTCAGTCAGTAGTAGCACGGTGTGGCTACCATGCACAATGACCGACCAAAGTAGGCATATGTACTGCCTTTAACCAAAGAAATCCGCTATGTGTGGTCAGCGTTGACAACTCAGAATATGAGTCACTCATGGTCAGAGGGGGAAACAATGGGTTGGGAACACCGAGTATCAAATCACAAGCACAAGGAGTTTCAATACGTTTTGGCACAGTGTGGATACCATGCATGGTGACCAACCAAAGTAGGCACATGTCACTGAGCATGACCAAATAATGGCACTATGTGTGGTAAACCTTGACAACTCATAACACGAGTCACAAATGGTCAGGGTGGAAGATAGTGGTTTGTGAATACTAGTTATCAACTAGCAAGTAAAAATACCTTCAATATGTAGTGGCACAGTGTGGCTACAATGCACACTGACCAACCAAAGTATGCATACGTCACTGACCATGAACAAAGACTTTCACTTCATGTGGTCAACATTTACAACTCACAACACGGGTCACAGATAGTCAGAGGGGGCTAACAATGGGCTGGGACCACTAGCTGTACACAAGAAAGCACAAAGATATTTGATACGTAATGACAATGCGTAGTATCAATGTACAGTGACAAACCAAAGTAGGCATGTGTCACAAACCATGACCAAACGGATTTCACAGTGTGTGGTCAACATTGAAAACTCATACCACAAGTCACAAATGGTCGGTGGGGGAAACCATGGGTTGGGAACACCAGTTATCAACTAGCAAGTCAAAATGTTTTCAACAAGTAGTGGCATGGTGTGGCTAGCGTGAACGATGACCACCCAAAGGATGCATATGTCACTGACTATGACTGAAGAAGTCCACTATGTTTGGTCAACATTGACAACTCATAACACGAGTCACAAATGGTCAGACGGAGAGACAAAGGTTTGGGCACCCTATGTATCAACTAGAAAGGACAAAGAACTTCAATATGTAGTGACTCGGTGTGGCTATCATGCACACCAAACAACCAAACTAGGCATATGTCACTGACCCTGACCAGATAATCTCCATATAAGTGGTCAACGTTGACCAACCATAACACGAGTCAAAAACGGTCAGGGGAGGAAACAATGCTATGGGAATATCAGTTCTCGACTAGCAAGTACAACGACCTTCATTGAGTAGTAGCACGGTGTTGCTACCATGCACAATGACCGACCAAAGTAGGCATATGTACTGCCTTTGAGCAATGAAATCCGCTGTGTGTGGTCAACTTTGACAACTCATAATACGGTTCACAAATGGTCAGAGGGGAAAAAAATGGTTTGGGAACACCGAGTATCAAAGAGCAATCACAAGGACCTTCAACACGTTAGGGCACAGTGTGGATACCATGCACGATGACCAACCAAAGTAGGCATATGTCACTGACCATGACTAAATAATGGCACTAAGTGTGGTAAACCTTGACAACTCATAACACGAGTCACAAATGGTCAGGTTGGAATGTAATGGTTTGTGAATACTAGTTATTGACTAGCAAGTACAAATACCTTCAATATGTAGTGGCACAGTGTGGCTACAATGCACTGTGACCAACCAAAGTATGCATATGTGACTGACCATGAACAACGAATTTCACTTCATGTGGTCAACATTTACAACTCACAACACGGGTCACAGATAGTCAGAGGGGGCTGACAATGGTTCCAGAACACTGCCTGTCAACAAGAAAGCACAAAGACCTTTGATACGTAATGACACGGCGTGGTAACCATGTACAGTAACAAACCAAAGTAGGCATGTGTCACAAACCATGACCAAACGGATTTCAGTGTGTGTGGTCAACGTGGAAAACTCATAACACGAGTCACAACTTGTCAGTGGGGGAAACCATGGGTTGGGAACACTAGCTATCAACTAGCAAGTATAAAGATTTTCAGCAAACAGTGGCACGGTGTGGCTAGCATGCACAGTGACCAACCAAAGGATGCATATGTCACTGACTATGACCGAAGAAGTCCATTATGTTTGGTCAACATTGACAACTCATAACACAAGTCACAAATGGTCAGAGGGAGATACAATGGTTTGGGAACCGTATGTATCGACTATAAAGGACAAGGAACTTCAATACGTAGAGGCATGGTATGGCTAATATGCACACCAAACAACCAAACTAGGCAAATGTCACTGACCATGACGAGAGGACTTGAATATGGGTGGTCAACGTTGACCAACCATAACACGAGTCAAAAATGGTCAGGGGAGGAAACAATGCTATGGGAAGATCAGTTCTCAACTAGCAAGTACAACGACCTTCAGTCGGTAGTAGCACGGTGTGCCTACCATGCACAATGAACGACCAAAGTCGGCATATGAACTTCCTTTGACCAAAGAAATCTGCTATGTGTGGTGAACATTGACAACTCATAATACGAGTCACAAATGGTCAAAGGGGGAAATAATGGTTTGGGAACACCAAGTATCAAAAAGCAAGCACAAGGAGCTTCAATGCATTGTGGCGCGGTGTGGATACCATGCACGATGACCAACCAAAGTATGCATATGTCACTGACCATGACCAAATAATGGCACTAAGTGTGGTAAACCCTGACAACCCATAACACGAGTCACAACTGGTCAGGGTGGAAGATAATGATTTGTGAATACTAGTTATTGACTAGCAAGTACAAAAACATTCAAGATGAGGTGGCACAGTGTGGCTACAATGCACAGTGACCAACTAAAGTATGCATATGTCACTGACCATGAACAAAACAGTTCACTTCATGTGGTCAACATTTACAACTCACAACACGAGTCACTAATAGTCAGAGGGGGTAACAATGGTTTGAGAACACTAGCTGTCAACAAGAAAGCACAAAGACCTTCGATACGTAATGACACGACGTGGTAACAATATACAGTGACAAACCAGAGTAGGCATGTGTCACAAACCATGACCAAACGGATTTCACAGTGTGTGGTCAACGTTGAAAACTCATACCACGAGTCACAAATGGTCAGCAGGGGAGACCATGGATTGGGAACACTAGTTATCAACTAGCAAGTATAATGATTTTCAACAAGTACTGGCACGGTGTGGCTAGCGTGCACAGTGACCACCCAAAGGATGCATATGTCACTGACTGTGACCAAAGAAGGCCACTATGTGTGGTCAACATTGACAACTCAGAACACGAGTGACGAATGGTCAGACAGAGAGACAAAGGTTTGGGAACCCTATGTATCAACTAGAAAGGACAAAGAACTTCACTACGCAGTGACACGGTGTGGCTACTATGCACACCAAACAACCAAACTAGGCATATGTCACTGACCATGACCAGATAACTTCAATATGAGTGGTCAACGTTGACCAACCATAACACGAGTTAAAAACGGTAAGGGGAGGAAACAATGTTATGGGAATATCACTTCTCAACTAGCAAGTACAACGACCTTCAGTCAGTAGTAGCACGGTGTGGCAGCCATGCACAATGATCGACCAAAGTAGGCATATGTACTGCCTTTGAGCAAAGAAATCCGCTGTGTGTGGTCAACTTTGACAACTCACAATACGAGTCACAAATGGTCAGAGGGGAAAACAATGGTTTGGGAACACCGTGTATCAAATAGCAATCACAAGGACCTTCAACACAATGTGGCACAGCGTGGATACCATGCACGGTGACCAACCAAAGTAGACATATGTCACTGACCATGACCAAATCATGGCACTAAGTGTGGTAAACCGTGACAACTCTTAACACAAGTCACAAATGGTCAGGGTGGAAGATCATGATTTGTGAATACTATTTATTGACTAGCAAGTACAAGGACCTTCAATATGTAGTGGCACAGTGTGGCTACATTGCATTGTGACCAACCAAAGTATGCATATGTGACTGACCATCAACAACGAATTTCACTTCATGTGGTCAACATGTACAACTCACAACACGGGTCACAGATAGTCAGAGGGGGCTAACATTGGTTTGGGAACACTGGCTGTCAACAAGAAAGCACAAAGACCTTTGATACGTAATGAAACGGCATGGTAAGCATGTACAGTAACAAACCAAAGAAGGCATGTGTCACAATCCATGACCAAACGGATTTCACAGTGTGTGGTCAACGTAGAAAACTCATAACACAAGTCACAACTGGTCAGTTAGGGAAACCATGGGTTGGGAACACTGGTTATCAACTAGCAAGTAGGCAGATTTTCAACAAGCGGTGGCACGGCGTGGCTAGCGTGCACAGTGACCAACCAAATGATGCATATGTCACTGACTATGACCGAAGAAGTCCATTATGTGTGGTCAACATTGACAACTCACAACACGAGTCACAAATGGTCATAGGGAGAGACAATGGTTTGGGAACCCTATGTATCGACTAGAAAGAACAAGGAACTTCAATATTTAGTGGCACGGTGTGGCTAATATGCACACCAAACAACCAAAGTAGGCATATGTCACTGACCATGACGAGAGAATTTCAATATGGGTGGTCAACGTTGATCAACCATAACACAAGTCAAAAACGGCTGGGGGAGGAAACAATGATATGGGAATATCCGTTCTCAACTAGCAAGTAAAAAGACCTTCAGTTAGTAGTAGCACGATGTGGCTACCATGCACAATGAACAACCAAAGTAGGCATATGTACTGCCTTTCACCAAAGAAATCTGCTGTGTGTGGTCAACATTGACATCTCATAACAGGAGTCACAAATGGTCAGAGGGGGAAACAATTGTTTGGGAACTTCAATACGCTGTGGCACGGTGTGGATACCATGCACGATGACCAACCAAACTGGGCATACGTCACTGACCATGACCAAATAATGGCACTAAGTGTGGTAAATCTTGACAACTCATAACACGAGTCACAAACGGTCAGGGTGGAAGATAATGGTTTGTGAATACTAGTTATTGACTAGCAAGTACACATACCTTCAATATGTGGTGGCACGGTGTGGCTACAATGCACAGTGACCAACCAAAGTATGCATATGTCACTGACCATGAACAAATAATTTCACTTCATGTGGTCAGTGTTGAAAACTCACAACACGAGTCACGGATAGTCAGAGGGGGTAACAATGGTTTGGGAACACTAGGTATCAACTAGAAAGCACAAAGACCTTCAATACGTAGTGACACGGCGTGGTAACCACGTACAGTGACAAACCAAACTAGGCATATGTCACTAACCAGGACCAAAGAATTTCAATCAGGGTGGTCAACGTTCGCAACCCATAACACGAGTCACAAATGGTCAGATGGGGAAACCATGGTTTCAAAACACTATGTATCTTTTAGCGAGTACACATATTTTTCGTATGTATTGGCATTGTGTGGCTACCGTGCACAACGACCTATCCAAGTAGGCATACATCACTGCTCATGACCAGAGAGGTTTAGTGTGTGTGGTCAACGTTCACAACTCACAATACAAGTAAAAAATGGGCAGAGGGAGAAATAATTGTTTGGGAATACTCAGTATCGACTAGCAAGTACAGAGACCTTCGATAAGTGGTGGCACGGTGTGGATACCATGCACAATGACCATCCAAAGTATGCTTGTGTCACTGAATATCATAAAAGGAGTTTCACTGTGTGTAGTCAACTCTCTTTCATACGGCTGGTCAATTGGAGCAATGGTTGAGAGGTTATTCAAGCTCAAAGTTGCAAAATTTTAAATTCCATCTGCGTCAATCTTTTTATGACTAATCAAACTGTCTTATCATTCATACTTTTGAAAACTACCCTGTAATCTTACACCCCCTTATTTTATGCCCTTTACCCATAGGAACCCTTATAATGTCATTTGGACATCATATGAACACCATGTGTGCTGGCTTAGTGTTTATAGAGTTTGATTGTGGAGCGGTAGTTCCTGGGTTTGAATCCTCGTACCCGCAATAAAGAATAGGCTCACGACCTGGGAGGGGGGGGGGACGGCCGTGTTGTGATACCTCAACTCTACCTTCGAGCCTAAGCCGTGGGGGGGTAGGGAGGGGGGGGTGTCATAATGCGGTCGCAAATCTATCCTCCAGGTCATCCACGGAACATCCCTTGAGGGGCGTTGGGAAGGAGTATTCCATTGAAGACACCTACGCGTAACAAATCAACAAAAACCGCCCTGGTGTCAAAGGGAGAAACCTTTTGCTATTTTTTTACTAGCAAGTACAAAGAATTTAAACAAGTAGTGGAATGTTGTGCCTACCATGCACAATGACCAACCAGATTAGGCATGTGCCACTAACCATGACCAAATAGTTCTACTATGTGTGGTCGACGTTCACAACCCATAATATGGGTCACGAATTGTGAGAGGGGAAAACAATGGTTTGGGAATACTAGATACCAACTATCAAGTACATCATTCAGTAGTACCATGCACAATAACCGACCAAAGTAGGCATGTGTACTGCCTTTGACCAAAGAAATCCGCTGTGTGTGATCAACGTTGACAACTCATCAAACGAGTCAGGAAATGGTCAGGGGGCAAAACAATGGTTTGGGAACACCAAGTATCAACTACCAAGCACAAGGAGCTGCAATACGTCTTAGCTCTGTGTGGATACCATGCACGATGACCAACCAAAGGAGGCATATGTCACCGACCATGACCAAATAATGTCACCATGTGTGGTACACTTTGACAGCTCATAACACGAGTCACAAATGGTCAGAGTGGAAGATAATGGTTTCTCAATACTAGTTATCAACTAGAAAGTACAAATACATTCAACATGTAGTGGCACAGTGTGGCTACAATGCACAGTGACCAACCAAAGTATGCATATGTCACTGACCATGAACTAATAATTTCACTTCATGTGGTCAATGTTGACCACTCACAACACGAGTCATGGATATTCAGAGGGGGTATCATTGGTTTGGGAACACTATCTATGAACAAGAAAGCACGAAGACCTTTGATACGTAGTGACACAACGTGGTAACCATGTACAATGAAAAACCAAAGTAGGCATATGTCACTATCCATGACCAAACGGATTTCAGAGTGTGTGGTCAACGTTGAAAACGCAAAACAGGAGTCACAAATGGACAGGGGGGAAACAATGGGTTGGGAACACTAGTTACCAACTAGCAAGTAGAAGGATTTTCAACAAGTAGTGGCATGGTGTGGCTAGCGTGCACATTTACCAACCAAAGTATGCATATGTCACTGACCATGACAAACCAATTTCACTTCATTTGGTCAGCGTTGACAACTCACAACACGAGCCACATATCGTAAAAGGGGTAACAATGGTTTGGGAGCAATAGCCATTAACCCGAAAGCACAAATACCTTTAATATGTAGTGACATGGCTTGGTAACCATGTACACTGACAAACCAATGTAGGCATATGTCACTAACCATGACCAAATGAATTTCACAGTGTGTGGTCAATATTGAAAACTCATGATAGGAATCACAAATGGTGAGAGGGGGAAACAATGGAGTGGGCACACTAGTTGTCAACCAGCAAATACGAAGAATTTCAACAAGAAGTGGCACGGTTTGAGTAGCGTGCACAGTGACCAACCAAAGGATGAATACGTCACTTACTATGACCGAAGAAATCCAGAATGCGTAGTCAACGTTGACAACTCATAACACGAGTCACAAATGGTCAGAGGGAGAGACAATGGTTGTGGAACCATATATATCAACTAGAAAGGACAAGGAACTTCAATAGGTGGTGGCACGGTGTGGCTACTATGCACACCAAACAACCAAACTAGGCATATGTTACTGACCATGACCAAAAAAATTCAATATGGATGGTCTATGTCTATCAACCAGAACAGGAGTCACAAATGGTCAGAAGGGGGGGGGGGGATAATCGTTCAGGAATCTCAGTTTTCAACTAGCAANGGGAGAGACAATGGTTGTGGAACCATATATATCAACTAGAAAGGACAAGGAACTTCAATAGGTGGTGGCACGGTGTGGCTACTATGCACACCAAACAACCAAACTAGGCATATGTTACTGACCATGACCAAAAAAATTCAATATGGATGGTCTATGTCTATCAACCAGAACAGGAGTCACAAATGGTCAGAAGGGGGGGGGGGGATAATCGTTCAGGAATCTCAGTTTTCAACTAGCAAGTACAACGACCTACAGTCAGTAGTAGCACGGTCTGGCTACAATGCACAATGACCGACCAAAGTAGGCATATGTACAATATATGACCAAAGAAATCTGCTGTGTGTGGTCTGCATTCACAGCTCATAACAGGAGTCACAAATGGTCAGAGGCGGAGACAATGGTTTGGGAACACCAGGCCCGGTTTGGATACCATGCACGATGACCATCCAAAGTAGGCATATGTCACTGACCAAGACCAAATAATGTCACTAAGTGTGGTAAAATTTGACAACTCATAACACGAGTCACAAATTGTCAGGGTGGAAGATAATGATTTGTGAATACTAGTTATCGACTAGCAAGTACAAATACCTTCATTTTGTAGTGGCACAGCGTGGCTACCATGCAGAGTGACCAACCTAAGTATGCATATGTCACTGACCATGGCCAACGAATCTCACTTCATGTGGTCAGCGTTATCAACTCAAAACACGAGTCACTGATAGTCAGAGGGGGCAACAATGGTTTGGGAACACTAGCTATCAACTACAAAGCACAAAGACCTTTGATACGTACTGACACGACGTGGTAACCATGTACAGTGACAAACCAAAGTAGGCATGTGTCACGAACCATGACCAAACGGATGTCACTGTGTGTGGTCAGCGTTGAAAACTCATAAAACGAGTCACAAATGGTCAGTGGGGGAGACCATGGGTTCGGAAAACTAGTTATCAACAAGCGAGTAGAAATATCTTCAACAAGTAGTGGCATGGTGTGGCTAGGATGCACAGTGACCAACCAAAGGATGCAAATGTTACTGACTATAGCCGAAGAAGTCCATTATGTGTTGTCAACGTTGACAACTCATAACACGAGTCACAGATGGTCAGAGGTAGATAAAATGGTTTGGGAACCCTATGTATCAACTAGAAAGGACAAAGAACTTCAATACGTAGTGGCACTGTGTGGCTAATATGCACACCAAACAACCAAACTAGGCATATGTCACTGACCATGACAAAAGAATTTCAACATGGGTGGTCAACGTTGACCTACCATAACACGAGTCACAAACGATAAGGGGAGGAGACAATGCTATGGGAATATCAGTTCTCAACTAGCATGTACAATGACCTTCAGTCAGTAGTAGCACGGTGTCGCTACCATGCACAATGACCGACCAAAGCAAGCATATGTACTGCCTTTAAACAAAGAGATCCGCTGAGGTGATCAACGTTGACAAGTCATAATACGAGTCACAAATGATCAGAGGGGGGAAACAATGGTTTGGGAACACCAAGTATCAAATAGCAACCACAAGGAGCTTCAACACGTTGTGGCACAGAGTGGATACAATGCACAATGACCAACCAAAGTAATCATATGTCACAGACAATGACCAAATAATGGGACTAAGTATGGTAAACCTTGACAACTCATGACACGAGTCACAAATGGTCAGGGTGGAAGATAATGGTTTGTGAATAATAGTCATCGACTAGCAAGTACAAATACTTTCAATATGTAGTGGCACAGTGTGACTACAATGCACAGTGACCAACCAAAGTATGCATATGTCACTGACCATGGACAAATAACTTCACTTCAGGTGGTCAACATTTACAACTCACAACACGGGTCACAGATAGTCAGAGGGACCTAAAAATAGCTTGGGAACACTCGTTGTCAACAAGAAAGCACAAAGACCTTCGATACGTAATGACACAGCGTGGTAACCATGTACAGTGACAAGCCAAAGTAGGCATGTGTCACAACCCATGAACAAACGGATTTCACAGTGTGTGGTTAACGTTGAAAACCCATAACACGAGTCATAAATGGTCAGCGGGGGAAACCATGGGTTGGAAACACTAGTTCATAACTAGCACTCGAAATATTTTCAACAAGTAGTGGCTTGGTGTGGCTATCGTACACAGTGACCAACCAAAGGATGCATATGTCACTGACTTTGACCGAAGAAGCCCAGTATGTGTGGTCAACATTGACAACTCATAACACCAGTCACAAATGGTCAGAGGGAGATACAATGGATTGGGAACCCTATGTTTTGACGAGAAACAACAAGGAACTACAATACGTAGTGGCACGGTGTGGCTAATATGCACACCAAACAACCAAACTAGGCATATGTCACTTTCCATGACGAAATAATTTCCATATGGGTGGTCAACGTTGACAAACCATAACACGAGCCAAAACAGTCAGGGGAGGAAACAATGCTATGGGAATATCAGTTCTCAACTAGCAAGTACAACGACCTTCAGTCAGTAGTAGCACGGTATGGCTGCCATGCACAATGAACAACCAAAGTAAGCATATGTACTGCCTTTGACCAAAGAAATCTGCTGTGTGTGGTCAACATTGACAACTCATAATACGATTCACAAATGGTCAGAGTGGGAAACAATGGTTTGGGAACACCAAGTATCAAATAGCAAGCACAAGGAGCTTCAATACGTTGGTGCACGGTGTGGATACCATGCACGATGACCAACCAAAATAGGCATATGTCACTGAACATGACCAAATAATGGCACTATGTGTGGTAAACAGTGACAACTCATAACACGCTCACAACTGGTCAGGGTGGAATGTAATGGTTTGTGAATACTAGTCATTGACTAGCAAGTACAAATACCTTCAATATGTTGTGGCACAATGTGGCTACAATGCACTGTGACCAACCAAAGTATGCATATGTGACTGACCATGAACAAAGAATTTCACCTCATGTGGTCAACATTTACAACTCACAACATGGGTCACAGATACTCATTGGGGGCTAACAATGGTTTGGGAAAACTGGCTGTCAACAAAAAAGCACAAAGACCTTCGATACGTAATGGCACGGTCTGGTAACCATGTACAGTAACAAAACCAAAGTAGGCATGTGTCACCAACCATGACCAAACGGATTTCACAGTGTGTGGTCAACGTTGAAAACTCATAACACGTGTCACAGCTGGTCAGTGGGGGAAACCAAGGGCTGGGAACACTTCTTATCAACTAGCAAGTAGAAAGATTTTCAACATGTAGTGGCACGGTGTGGCTAGCGTGCACAGAGACCAACCGAAGGATGCATATGGCACTGACTTTTACTAAAGAAGTCCATTATGTGAGGTCAACATTGACAACTCATAACACAAGTCACGGATGGTCAGAGGGAGATGCAATGGTTTGGGAACCCTATGTTTGGACTACAAAGGACAAGGGACTTCAATACGTAGTGGCACAGTGTGGCTAATATGCACACTAAACAACCAAACTAGGCATATGTCACTGACCATGACGAGAGAATTTCCATATGGGTGGTCAACGTTGACCAACCATAACACGAGTAAAAAACGGCCAGGGGAGGAAACAATGCTATGGCAATATCATTTCTCAACTAGCAAGTACAACAACCTTCAGTCAGAAGTAGCACGGGGTGGCTACCATGCACAATGGACGACCAAAGTATGCATATGTACTGCCTTTGACCAAAGAAATCTGCTGTGTGTGGTCAACATTGACATCTCATAATACGAGTCACAAATGGTCCGAGTGGGAAACAATGGTTTGGGAACACCAAGTATTAAAAAGCAAGCACAAGGAGCTTCAATACGTTGTGGCACGGTGTGGATACCATGCACGAGGACCAACCAAAGTAGGCATATGTCACTGACCATGACCAAATAATGGCACTAAGTGTGGTAAACCTTGAAAACTCATAACATGAGTCACAAATGGTCGGGGTGGAAGATAGTGATTTGTGAATACTAGTTATTGACTAGCAAGTACAAATACCTTCAATATGTAGTGGCACAGTGTGGCTACAATGCACAGTGACCAACGAAAGTATGCACATGTCACCGACCATGAACAAAGAATTTCACTTCATGTGGTCAAGATTTACAACTCACAACATGAGTCACTGATAGTCATAGGGGGTAACAATGGTTTGGGAACACGAGCTGTCAACAAGAAAGCACAGAGACCTTCGATACGTGATGACACGACGTGGTAACAATGTACAATGACAAACCCAAGCAGGCATGTGTCACAAGCCATGAGCAAACGGATTTCACAGTGTGTGGTCAATGTGAAAACTCATACAACGAGTCACAAATAATCAGTGGGGGAGACCATGGGTTGGGAACACTACTTATCAACCAGCAAGTTGAAAGATTTTCAACAAGTAGCGGCACGGTGTGGCTAGCGTGCACAGTGACCAACCAAAGGATGCATATGTCACTGACTATGACCGAAGAAGTCCACTATGTGTGGTCAACATTGACAACTCATAACACGAGTCACAAATGGTCAGAGAGAGACAATGGTTTGGGAACCCTATGTATCAGCTAGAAAGGACAAAGAATTTTAATACGTAGTGGCACGGTGTGGCTAATTTGCACACCAAAAAACCAAACTAGGCATATGTCACTGACCATGACCAGATACTTTCAATATGGGTGGTCAACGTTGACAAACCATAACACGAGTCAAAAACAGTCGGGAGGAAATAATGCTAAGGGAATATCAGTTATCAACTAGCAAGTACAACGACCTTCAGTCAGTAATAGCACGGTATGGCTGCCATGCACAATGAACAACCAAAGTAGGCATATGCACTGCCTTTGACCTAAGAAATATGCTGTGTGTGGTCAACATTGGCATCTCATAATACGATTCACAAATGGTCAGAGTGGGAAACAGTGGTTTGGGAATACCAAGTATAAAAAAGCAAGCACAAGAAGCTTCAATATGTTGTTGCACGGTGTGGATACCATGCACGATGACCAACCAAAGTAGTCATATCCCACTGACCATGACCAAGTAATGGCACTAAGTGTGGTAAACCTTGACAGCTCATAACATGGTTCACAAATGGTCAGGGTGGAAGATAATGATTTGTGAATACTAGTTATTGACTAGCAAGTACAAATACCTTCAATATGTAGTGGCACAGTGTGGCTATCAAGCGCGACAAAGCAGCAGGTACCATCAGCCTGAACCAGACAGAATACATCGACTCCATCCTCAAACGATACGACATGGCAGATTGCAAACCTGCCAGCACACCCATGACCTCGGAGTGCAAACTCTCCACCTCCATGTCCCCATCCAACGAAGCGGAGAAAACTGACATGCTGGGCATCCCATGTCAGTCTGTAGTGGACAGTCTGATGTATGCCATGGTCGCCACCCGACCAGATATAGCCCATGCTGTTGGGCAGGTGAGCCGGTTTATGGCCAATCCTTGTCCACTTAACTGGCAGGCCGTGAAGCGCATCATGTGCTACCTTCAGGGGACGCAGCACGTGGGGCTCCAGTTTGGAGGCATCGCTGGATCCACATCACTCTGTCTCATGTGCTACACTGATGCTGATTGGGGAGGGAATATCGATGACAAAAAATCTACCTCCGGCTTTGTGTGTATGTTGAATGGAGGTGCAGTCAGTTGGGCAAGTCGCAAGCAGGAATGTGTCTCTTTGTCAACAGCTGAAGCTGAGTACATCGCCTTGGCTGAGGTGTGTAAAGAAATGCAGTGCCTACAAAGCTTGCTATCCGAGATGAAGGCACCACAGGCAACGGCGACGGTCATCAAGATTGACAACATGAGCGCCATTGACATGTCAAAGAACCCTGTCCTGTCCAGGCGCACAAAGCACATCGAGATCCGCTACCACTACGCTCGAGACTTGGTCTACAAGCAGACAGTGGAGCTCAAGTATGTCGGCACCAAGCTGAACCGGGCTGACATGCTTACAAAGCCACTGGACAAGGATCTCCACCAGGCGGGCAGGCAAGATGGCGGCATGGTCAACGCAGTGATGACGAATGATGATGGTCACTGACGCAAGGTGCAAGGGAGAGATTTGTTGAATGATTTTGCCCCTTGTTCAGTGTTGTAGGACGGATCAGGAATGCTCTGCCCCTTGTGGAGGTATGACCCCTAGATCCGTTGTATCGTGACTCAACTATGCTCTGTCTCTTGTGAGACATGACCTGTGAGTACACCATGTGGGTGAGTGGTTACCTTGGCAATTTTGTTGATTTGGCCAAGTGAGAGGTCATGAGGTCGATCCTGGCCCCATGCATATCTTGTTTCCTGTGGAAGCTTCCAAGAAAGAAAGTCCGTAGCTTCTTGGACGCTACATGGTTGGTCTGTCACCTTGACGCTAGGATGCTTATGTGTGAAGCCCACAGTGCAAGTCTATTGGTGATGTGGCTGGTTCAGGCCACTTCCCAGGAATGTGCTTTTGACTTATAGGACTGGACAGACAGCTATAAAAGGACTTGTCTTGCATGCTGATCAATCAACCCTTGCTTGATGCTCTCTTGCGTATTGACGACTTTAGTTCTTCTTGAGATGTAATGCTAATGCGTTAGTACTCTTGAAGGTGAAGTGTATGCCTGATTAAGTTTGGGGTGCATGACACATGTCAACAAAGGAAGAAGGCCTAAAAACATTTGTGAGCTTTTCGGTTTTGCGGCTTCTCTGCCAGAGGTGGTTAGCTCAGTAGCTAACATGTGTAAGTATGTGTAAGTGCGTATAAGAGCGTGTAAGTGCGTGTAAGTACGTGTAAGTACATGTATGTGCGGGCAAGTGCATGTAAGTACGTGTAAGTGTGTGTAAGTGCGTGTAAGTGCGTGTAAGTGCGTGTAAGTATGTGTAACTGTGTGTAACTATGTGTAAGTGCGTGTAAGTGTGTGTAAGTGCGTGTAACTGCATGTAAGTGCGTGTAAGTGCATGTAAGTGTGTGTAAGTGCGTATAAGTGTGTGTAAGTACGTGTAAGTGCGTGTAAGTGTGTATAAGTGTGTGTAAGTAAGTATAAGTACGTGTAAGTGCGTGTAAGTGCTTGTAAGTGCATGTAAGTGCATGTTGTTGAATGTTTTTGCCCCTTGTTCAGTGTTGTAGGACGGATCTGGAATGCTCTGCCCCTTGTGGAGGTATGACCCCTAGATCCGTTGTAGTGTGACTCAACTATGCTCTGTCTCTTGTGAAATATGACCTGTGAGTACACCATGTGGGTGAGTGGTTACCTTGGCCATTTTGTTGATTTGGCCAAGTGAGAGGTCATGATGCGATCTTGGCCCCATGCATATGTTGTTTGCTGTGGAAGCTTCCAAGAAAGAAAGTCTGTAGCTTCTTGGACGCTACATGGTTGGTCTGTCACTTTGACACTAGGATGCTTATGTGTGAAGCCCATAGTGCAAGTCTATTGGTGACGTGGCTGGTTCAGGCCACTTCCCAGGAATGTGCTTTTGCGTTCTAGGACTGGACAGACAGCTATAAAAGGACTTGTCTTGCATGCTGATCAATCAACCCTTGCTTGATGCTCTCTTGCGTATTGACGACTTGAGCTCTTCTTGAGATGTAATGCTAAGGCGTTAGTACTCTTGAAGGTGAAGTGTATGCTTGATTAAGTCTGGGGTGCATGNGATGCTTATGTGTGAAGCCCATAGTGCAAGTCTATTGGTGACGTGGCTGGTTCAGGCCACTTCCCAGGAATGTGCTTTTGCGTTCTAGGACTGGACAGACAGCTATAAAAGGACTTGTCTTGCATGCTGATCAATCAACCCTTGCTTGATGCTCTCTTGCGTATTGACGACTTGAGCTCTTCTTGAGATGTAATGCTAAGGCGTTAGTACTCTTGAAGGTGAAGTGTATGCTTGATTAAGTCTGGGGTGCATGACACATGTCAACAAAGGAAGAAGGCCTAAAAACCTTTGTGAGCTTTTTGGTTTCGCGGCCTCTCTGCCAAAGGTGGTTAGCTTAGTAGCTAACAAAGGGTTATGGGCCCACTCCTCTAGTGAGGGAAGTTTCACGCACGCAACCGCTAAGGTCACAAGCAGTGAGAGCGCCTTCGCTCTCACCCAACTTCTCTATTTACAGGGCAACATCAAGTTAGAGGGGGTGGTCTACTTTCCCTCCTTCACAGCCAACCTGCTCTCCGTCTCTAAGATAACTGACCATGGCATGACAGTAGTCTTTACAGAGAAGGAAGCGGTGATAGTTCCCACCAAGGACATCAATACTTCCTACTTTTCCAAGAAGGTTGTCGCACACGTTCCTCGCGTTGATGGATTCTACGTCTTGCAGACCAAAACGACAACTTCAAGGGCTGAATCTTTGGCCGAGAGTGATGATGAGGAGAGCAGCAATGCAGACTCAGATGAGGAAGGACATGTTGGAGCAGCAGAAGCAGATGATTTGGCAACAAAACCGCAAGCAAATGCAGCCACCAGGGCTGTTCATTCTAACCTGTGCACATCCTCCGAGAACTTGTGGCACATGTGCTTTGGACACGTGGCTCATCGCACATTGGAGCTCATGGGAAAGTAGGAGCTAGTGCGTGGGATAGAGCTAGGTAATGAGGTGGAGGGAGCGGATATCATGTGTGAGCCATGCCTTCAAGGCAAGGCAAAAAAGAAACCCTTCAAGCACAATGGAACGCGTGCTCTCGCACCTCTTGTTCTTGTCCACTGTGACGTATGTGGTCCCTTTCGCATACCATCAAATGGAGGCAGCCGATGTTTCCTCACATGCATCGACGACAAGAGCCGCAAAGTCTGGATATACTTTCTCAAAAAGAAAAGTGAGGTGAAGGACAATCTACAGGCCTTTGTCGCTATGGTTGAGCGACAGAGTGGAAAGAAGGTGAAGGCATTCAGGACGGACAGTGGGGTAGAGTACAAAGCTTGCACGGAGTGGCTCAAGACACAGGGCATTGAACACCAAAAAACTACGCCCTACTCACCTCAAAGCAACGGCGTAGCAGAGAGGATGAACCAGACGCTCGTAGGCATGACAAGGTGCATGCTCTTTGATGCCAAGCTTCCTCCTAGGTTCTGGGCTGAAGCAGCACGTACGGCTACATACCTTGGGAAACTCACACCTGCAGCAGCTCTGCAAAGGAGAGGCAAGAAGAAGCAGACACAGCAGTTGAAGACGCCTGAAGAAGCATGGTCAGGCGGGAAGCCGGACGCCTCCCATCTCAAGGTGTTCGGTTGCACCGGGTTTGCCAAGGTCTAGGCTGGTGAGGGCCCTTGAAAAGCTTGATGCAAGAGCACAAAAGTGTATGTTCATCGGTTACGACACCGCCCACAAAGCATATCGGCTGTGGGACCAAGGAGCCAAGAAGGTCAACCGCAGCAAAGATGTGGATTTCCACGAAATGTCTCTGAGTAAGGGAGAGCACCTCGAACTCGAGAACGCCCCAGAACAGGGAGAGTGGCTCACTCTCCTAGAAGAGGGAGACAAAGCACCAGCACAATGGCATGGGATAGGTGCTGCAACAGGGAGAGGAGTTCGTGAAGATGACTCGGAGGAATCAGACTCTGATTCCGACGTATCCAATCCTCTGGAACATGAGGAGGATGCCTCTCCCATCATCAACGACGAACCAGATCTCCAGCCTCTACATGAACAGCACCAGCCAGCAGGTTCAAGGAGCAGTTAACGCCTCAAAGTACCTCAGCAGCATTACGATGCAGATAGGGGTGAATGGACAGGCTTCAACTATTCATTCTTGGTTCAAGAGGATCCAACGTCTGTCGCAGAGGCACTCACTCGACCTCACAAAGCAGAGTGGGACGAAGCAATTCGCAGTGCACTCAGCTCCATTGAAGAGAATGGGACCTGGGTGCTGGTGGACAGACCTGCCGGGGCTCACGTTGTGGGGTCCAAGTGGGTGCTGAAAGTGAAAAGGAAACAAGATGGCAAGATAGACAAGTACAAGGCACGGGTGCTAGCAAAGGGGTTCTTCCAACGGCCTGGTGCAGAGTACGATGAGACTTGTGTCCCAGTTGTGACGTCTGCCTCCATCCGGTCAATGCTCGCCATTACTGTTGTCGAGAACATGGAGGTCCACCAGATGGATGTCAAGACAGCCTTCCTTTATGGCAAACTTGACAAGGAGGTATTGATGGAGGTTCCGGAGGGGGTTGATGCTCCTCAGGGCAAGGTGTGTAGATTGGTGAAGGCAATCTATGGGCTAAAACAAGCGCCAAGGCTTTGGTAGCAGGAGATGGACACCTTCATGGCCAAGGAGTCCTTCAAGCACTGCGACAATGACCCTAGCTTGTACGTGCATGAGAGTGACAAAGGGACAATGTTGGTCGCCTTGTACGTTGATGACCTGATTCTATGCTGCTCTTCAACGCATCTGCTAGACGATCTCAAGGGGCAGCTGAGTAGCAGATTCAAGATGAAGGACATGGGTCCTCTTGACTTCTATCTTGGAATTGCAATCAAGCGCGACAGAGCAGCAGGTACCATCAGCCTGAACCAGA